>VXAB01005282.1:524518-569052 GCA_013399175.1 Odontophorus gujanensis
GCGGGGAGAGGGAGCGAGCGTCTCCTCGTCCCCGTCTCACGAGCGATCTCGCCCGTCGCAGCGCTCCAAAGCCCGCGCGGTGCTCCCGCGCCGCGAGCTCGGGTTGGTGGACGGGGCTGCGGCGGACATCGCGGCTTTCTCGTCGTGTCCCAGCGCGGCCGCGGAGCGCCTCCGCCCAGCGCGGCTCGGGGCCGCCGCTCGGGTCCCGCCCCGAAGGGCTCCGCGCTGACCGTCGGACCCGGGGGAGCCCCTCCGGAGAGGGCGGTCCGCGTTACGTTGGCAGCGCTCTAAACTTTCTACGAGTACCGAGTTATCAGCAGAGCGAACGGCGTTTTGTGTGCTGGCAGGAGACGCCTGGACTTTTCCTGGCCGCAAACAGCCCAAAGCATGCGGATTTTAATCGGGCAAAATGCCCTTAAAAATCTGCCCGTACAGATCCTGCTTTGGGCTGAGTGGCAGTAGCAGTCCTGGACCCCGAAGTCTGTTCTGTGCGGTGCGTTGTGCCACGAAAAGCGCTTCATTTTGCAAATGTATTTAATCGTGTAAGTGAACTCACAGCTGCAGTGCACTTGCAGCTTCAAGCCCAAAAGAAGGCTTCGTGGGGATTCATCTGTTTACCAGATCTTACTGCCTTACTATCAAATGTTTTCATATTTCCAAAGGTGTTGTTACGGTTTAAAGGTCTCCAAAAGCATTGACTGGAGTACTTTACTGCTCTGCTGTCCTCCAGTACACTTAAGTCAACTTTACTCTTTTGGGAAGTGCAGTTATACTTGGCTCATGGTGTATCTTCTGTTTTATTTCGCTGGACTTAGGTGTCTAATGACTGCAAAATTACTTAAAAAAAAAAAGGGATTACTTGGCTATTACAGTTGTCCTCTAGAATTAGTGAAGGTCCTCTTAAACAATCTGCTGCTTTGTGATATCGGTTATATTCACAGCAAGGCCATAAGCAAACACACAGTGTATTTTTCTCAGGAAAGCAGACTGTAAATAGGGCTCACAGGAGAGAAGCCTGGGAAGCTGGCTGCTCGGGGCCCTGCTCTGCCCGTTGGCTTCTGGGATGGAGCTAAAATAGTTCTACAGAGGGGAAAAAAAAAATCTCCTGTGTGATTGCTGTAAAATAGGTTTTAAAGGAGTGAAGAACCCTAAAAAAAAAATCAGCCTTCCCTAACACTCAGTCCTGGCTTCCTCAGAAGTGTTCCCTTCTTTGTTTTTTAAACTAGTACTTAACTGACCAGCAGGAGCACGGTAACGCCAAGTTGGTGTTGAAGTGCAGTGAAGTGTCTTCTGTGCAGGTATTCTGAGAGGGCTGGTGCCTTGCATCACATCACCGGTACTCATGGGCCTGGAAACCCTTCTGCCCTGCCCTCACTAAAACACGAAACTTTATCCAGATAAGGTATGAAGGCTGTTTCACGTAGAGAACATATCTGGGTCTGTTTTAAAGTAGTCACTTCTGTATGAAGATTAAAATCTGTAAAACAATTCATGAAGGCAGGGAGAAGTACCCTATGCACTCAGCGTTTGCTGTGACTACAATTACACCTCCCTCACTTGAAGCAGATGAACAGCCCTTTGTGCCGTGCCTGGCTCCGCGCCGTCAGCATGCTCTGCCTGGCTGCACACTGTCTGTGTCGCTCCTGCACGCTTCCTAGTGACACAGTGCTAAACTCACCGGGCTCATACCAATAAAACCAGCAGCAGTATTTGTTTCTCCTACCAGTAAGAAGCCTTGGTGTGACCCAACCAGTTCAGCGTAGCACAGCTGTGTGCTGTGGGACCAAGTGCAGGCTTTCAGCTTCTCTAAAAGTCAACCTCTGGGTGACCTGAAAAGTGGCAGAAAATGAAACTGAGTGCCTTGCTTGGCGTCTTCAATTTCTTTCTTTTTTCTTACAATGATAATCCAGCAGATTTATGAAATACGTAGCAAGCTGTGTTACACGTAGCTTCAAAGCATGCCCTCAGAAGGCATCAAGTGGCTAAAAGTAATGCCTTTGTATTTTTATCTTAGTCATCCTTTCTGTTGGCAACAACATAGGAAAGTGAATACCTCAACATTTTTTAGCTAACCTGACTGAATAAACAACATAACCCACAAATATGTGCACACACCAAAATGAAGGCTGGCATTTATACTTTATGTAACACCCGAAGAATCACTTTAGTGCACGATAGGAATGGCACGTGCAAAATGAAGCCCGAGGGTGTGGGGCTGTGAGTCAGGAGGAGTGCTGGGACACACTGCCGGGCACTGCCCTGCCCTGGGAGCTCCAGCACTGATGTGCTGTGCGGGGACGTCGTGGCCTTCACCGTGTGGCTCTGTGTCACCGCAGCCGATGCTGTTTCATTTTCCCTGCTGTGTGGGGAGGAACACTTGGCATGGGGCTGTGACACAGCAGAGCAGGGGAAAGGGGGCAGAAGATGGAAGTGCTGAGCCTCAGGCCCGCTGTTCAGCCCATGTGGTCTGAGGGCTGTGCCCAGAGCTCACCCTACTTGTATTCTAACCTGGGCCACGCATTCACGAATGGGAAATGTTTGTATCTGAAGCATACTGATGGACGAAACATGAAGCTGACTAATAGTTAGTCATAAGAATTGGCCTTTCGGAATGAACAGTCATCCTGATTTTCTTCCATTCTGTTAGACCTGTTTGAAAATAATATTAAGCTACGTACAACTGAGGTGGCTTAACATGAGATGAGTTGGGAGCTCAGCCCAGCCCTACTGAAAGCTTTTTTGTGGATTTCAACAGCTAAAGCAGGGAATGGGTTGCAGTAATGTACACAACAGAGCACGTTATGATTTGCCTTCTGTAGGGCTTTCTGAGTCTCCTCAATGAGGTTCTCAGATGTAGTGTACAACACAAAATACTTAAAAAAATAAAATGAAAAAGTTGCCATTTATTTAAATTGAGTGAACAATACGAGCAACATTATTAGTGTCTACACAAAGGTTAGCTATAAATAGCTATACGGACAGTCATACAAATAGCATTAGACCTACTTTTCTGTGTTCATCTTGTAATTTTGGATTTGAAGCTAAATACATTGTTATCCGCTCCTATAAAAGTGCCTGCAGGATGTAAACTTGAAACTACACGGAGTCTGTGCATTGTTCGGCAGCGCTCGTACCTGCTGAGCTATTGTTCTGCTAGGTGTGTCTTTAAGTAAAAGGCAAAGCTGCACATTTACAGGAAGGCTTTTTTACAATGGCTGTCATTTGTTTTGAAGATTAACACTGTTTGTATGGCTATCAGAAACTGAGGAAGATATAATGCTTATAGACAACTTGTGGAAATACGTAGCTTGTTCCTCTTCAGCCAGGTCTTTTCTGCCAGCTTGGTTAATGTATTGGTTTCTTGTGGCAGAGGGCACACAGCAACTTCACGTCAGATGATAGGATGGTTTACTGACTTGACTGATCAGAATGCACTCCTCTTCAGTTTTTTGGGGTTTTTTTTGGAAGATTGTGCCACCTCTAATATTGTCCGCATAAAAAGATGTTTCCAGTTTCCCTGTTTAAAAGCATTTCCTTTCATTTCCATTCATCCTAAATAATAGAAAGCTGTAGGATCTAATCATGTGCCTCCTGTTCTCTTCCAGTTAATTATTCTGTTCGTGAGAGCTAGTGTGTCACTGGAATATAGGGCACGACATGGACAATGAGGAGGCCCAGGCTGTGTTACTCCCTGTGCAGCCAAATGATGCCATATGAACTACTTTCTTTCTCAGCTTTTTTTCTTATTTGGTCATGTCTGCTTGGGTGCAGACAAAGGTTTCATTTCAATGTCTTTGTACACTATGGCAGATAATAAGACTGTGAAGTTATCTGACACTTACAAGAATTTTAAGTTATTGGTTTTGTTGGTCAGAAATCTGTTGTTCCTCTGACTCTGCTTGTTAGAAGTTTTCAGGTCTGGCTGTGCTGAAGGCAGCAGTACTGCCCTGGGGCTCAGCCCCAGTCATTTTTGTGATATTTTCCTTACACTACAAATGAGGGAAGCTGTAAAACAGTCAGACATCTGAAAATTAATTGCTATAAAAATTGATTTCTGTGTAGCTTTTTTTTTAACTGTGTAAATTCTAAGTTTAACAACATCTTACAGTCATTTTAACCGATGTAAAATGTCGTGGCAATACCCGGTTGATATCTGAGCCAGAGAGGGGAGTTGCCAGGTTCCCTGTTCTGAAAATGTGCTCCAGACATTACTTCCTGGAATGGCACTGCTTTGAAGACGGAGCACTCGTTAGCTGTGTAAAAAGTGAGCTCTGGAAGCAAGGTCTGGTTCTGTGTGCCCGCAGAATCTAGCCTCCAGTAAGGAAAAAATACATAATATGTGTTCTCCATAGTGCTGAAGAGAGGAAAAATCAACTAAAAATTACTTCATTAGATTGCCTTGGAGATCCTGCAGGGAGAGGGGAAAAAAGTTTGTGTCTATCAAACACAAACCCTTCAGGAGGAAAGTAGGTGAGCCCTGCACAGTGCTGGGAGGGTCAGCTAAGCATGCCCCGTGTCAAACCAAGCAAATACCAGAGAGAAATTTCCATGGCGAAGGTTTTCACTGATTCTGAGGCATTTGCGTCTAGAAACTGGTCAGATACTTCTGCCCACAATCAACCACTGTGACAGCGCAGGGACTGACACACTTCTGGAGAGTGCTTGTTCTCGCAGAGAGAAGACCTGTTAGCTGTATGCTCTCCAACCACTGAAGGCATCGAGCTGCACTGTGTTCTTCATCGTTCCCAGCAGCCTCACATGCACGCAGAGCAGCTGTGATGTACTGGAGCTCTCCTCACTGTTCTCTGTTTAGTTGCGTTGTGTTTCTGCAGCACAGACAATATCTGCTCTACATGACTACCTGGTATGTCTTAATTCAGCTACTGAAAATAGATCTGCAGGGCTTGGCTTCAGGGCGGGGAGCTGCTAAGGGCATTCTTGCTGGATTTTTTCACTTCCTCCTAAATGAGAACTAATGAGGCCTGTGCAGTTGGCATTTGAAGTCTGACTTAGAAGATTTCAAGAAAACTTGAATCTTGACCCCTGAGTTGTTAGGACACTAATTCAAAAGGTCAGTATGTCAAGACCAGTAATAATGACGTTACTACTGTAATAGTGGGGTAGGTGGCAGTAAGGCTTCTAACTTCTCGTTGTGGGGAGTGGAGTAAGCTGGGGTGGATCTATCTTACATGAATACAATTTTCAATGCCCAGTGGAGATTCGACGTGGCATTGGGATTCTTACCTGCCATGTGTATGCACATTTTCCATGCACACCCTTCTTCTCCCTCAGATCCTTGGAACAGAGGGCTCTCTATCCTAAAACAGTTCCATAATGCATCCATTCTATTCTCATGATTCATTGACTCCATGTGCCAGCAGACACCTTCCTTAGTACACTGCTGGGAAGGAAAAGCAGAAAGTTGGTAAAAGGAAGAAACACGCTCCTCAGAACAGAAGCACCCAGGGTTGGTCCGGATGATCTCCAGAGCTCCCTTCTGAGCCCCCAATCTGTGCTGGGGCCATGGTGCCAGCTGGGGCACAGCAATGCCTTTCCAGCAGCCAGTTAAGCAGCTGGGGTGGGAGAAGCATTCCCAGATGCTGGAGCTTGAAAGTCCATGCTGTGAAGTGGTTGGAATGGCTGTTGGCATCGTTGGCCCAACCTGAAACACACGTTCCCAAATGATTTCTGGATGTGGTTTGTGAGTTCATGCAGACCGAGGGCCTGGGGACATCAGGGAAGTTTGCTTGCAGTGATTGTGTTTGTGTGGATTGGAGAAAACATCTTTTTTCATTCAAAGAGCTTTCAGTATATATAATCTTCTTTGTTTCTTTTGCATTTTTCCCTTCTATACGTTTCTCTGATGCTTTTTACTCAACCTGTCAAAATGTTACTGCTGGAAGCTGAAGTTCACTCTTTGCCTTCTAAAACTGACGTGAGTTCATTGTGTATGGCCCTACATTTCAAGTGATAAGTTCAATGTGAATGACCTTTCCTGAAAATAAAACACACGTGAAGGTATTTCTGTGCTTTCTGGGTCCATGTGTGCAGCAAATAGAAGTAATTATGTTCTGTTAGTTGTGGAACAGACAATGGCTTGATACTGTTTCACTAGTTGGGTGTCTTATATTTCTTGTAAACAGAAAGTGTTTGCTTTGAATCCTTCAAACTTGAAAGTCCTGCTGTATGAATCCAGAGGGACAGGAGTCATGCCATTACAAAGCATCACAAGAACAGTGAGAGTGAGATGCCACAAGACAGCATTCTGTCATGACCTCACAAAGTCTTAGAGAGATGTCATGGCTGTAGTTCTGTTAGGAAGGTCTGGGAAAAGAAGGTCTGGAATCTTCAAAACCATTTTAAACAAGGTCACCATTTTCATTTTACTTCTGAAAGAACTACAGCTCTCACAATAAAATACAGCATGTTCAAACTTAAAAGAGGAGTGGAGAGAACCACTTCCCTTAAATGCTGCCTGTCACTTGGAGGACGTCTCAATTTTTTTTTAAACACACATCAAACAAGTCATCTTTGTCTTCTCCAATGAGGAATCTAGTTAATTTTTTTTTCTTCCTTTTCTGTTTCCTAGAATGTTATGGAACAATTCAATCCAGGACTGCGGAATTTAATAAATCTTGGGAAGAATTATGAAAAAGCTGTTAATGGTAAGTGTTCAGGATCTTAACTTCAGTAACAATGCTGAATTTTCATTCGCTTAATTCTCATATTGGTTATGAGGTTTGTGTATAAGCTGAAATTCCACATTAAACTTCATGTGTTTATTAAAAAAAAAAGTGCAAATGTCTCTCCTCTGTTTTTGTTTTTTAGTTTGGAATTGGGAATAGGATTTTAGCTGAATGCAAATGCTATTGTGCAGAAGCTGCATCTCAAATGCAAAAAAAAACCAAAAACAAACAAACAAAAAAAAAAACCAACCCTGAACATAATGTATAATTAACACATGCTAAAATTGTAATATAAATCTAAGGAAGAATAAATACATAAATTCATATTCTCAGGTCTGTTCCTCCTCTGCTATACACGTTTCACTGCCCAGGTAAATAACCTTATGAACAGAGGAACTTGAATGAGTGTAAGTTGCAGGAGTGGGTTACTTTTCTTCTTATCCATACTCAGTCTGAAGCTGTCTTCCTAATGGAGTCAAAAATCAGAATCAGTACATCTGAATCTAAGGGCATAGTCTCTCACACTTTATATACTTTCATTATTGACTTCTGAGAAATTGTTTAGATAAGAATAGTTTCCTGAGCCCTGGATTCCCAAAGCTCATACTGTAGGACCTGTTAGAGCTTGCTCTCACTCACTTCTGCAGACCTGTTGAGCTGCTTGATACCATATTAAAGCAATGTGAAATCTCCCCAATTTTGCCTCCTTAAAGCCTGTGATGCATCTTTCTTCTACGTGTAATCTAGTACTCTGAGAAATGTGATACTGCAGAAGTCATGCATAGCCAAACATGCATTGAAATTTCTCTTCATGCAAATTTTAGACCATGCTTGAGGAAAAGATAAAAACCAAAGCCTGCTGGAGATGAAAATAAGGAAATGTTGATTTGTTTGCAGTAAAACCTAACCTGATTCATCAGCAAATAAATTTATGCATTATAGTAGTACTAAAAATAGCAAGTGTTTTCGAGTTGGGCTGAAAAATGCTATACCTGTTCTTGAGAGCAGCTTTTTTCATACTTTTCCATCAATATTGTCCTTTTTCCTGTTTTTTTCATTCTTTTTCTTTTTTAGTTTGATTCAGTCTTTCATCAGTAATTCATGGTATAGCTGTGTGCAGCAGTCCTCGAGAGAGGCTGATATGTTTTATGGTCTACTAAATGTGCCTTTAAGACTAGTTGAGAAAGCTTATCTAGTAGGAATGCTTAATTTTACATGAGTGATTGCAGCAACTGTTGAAAAAGACCTCTTGAGGCTCTCACACATGGTTAATGGTTTCTCTGTAAATTCTGAGTGGTACAAGTAGATCTGTAACAAGGAGTCAATATCCTGTTGCTCAGTGAGACATTTTCAGCTTTCATAGAACCACAGAACAGCTGAGGATGGAGGAGACCTTAAAGATCGTGTAGCTCCAAGCCCCACCATGGGCAGGGCTGCAGCCACTACATCATTTCCAAAGAAGTCGGAGTGCTCTGACAACACAAAACTTACAAGAACCACTAATGGATTAATAATGTATTCTGCTGCATTTTGAGGCTCACAGCCAAAACTCCTTTTCTGTAGAAGTACAACTTACTGGCCATAGTGACAGTGAAGAGACCAAACAAATGGAGTTCTTGTTTTAGTTTGATAAACTTGGGAAGAAAGAAATCACACGTTTTCTTCCTTTCTTATCACCTGTGCTAGGAGATGAGATTGACTTGGGGCTATCTTGAGGAAATATTAGATAGGTGGAGTTGCAATGACATAAGCTCTTCACAAATGCAAGACATAACTCTTATCAGCAGCAGCAACGTAGATCTTCATGTCCTTCATTGTTGGACATGGCACCCCTGGGAGATGTAGCTGAGGGGAATTTCTAACGTAACAGGGCTTCAGGAGGAACTGTTTCATTTGGAACAGTATGAGGCTTCTCAGCAAACACACTGCTGGGTAACCAAAAAGGCCTCCTTTGCTAGTAAAAAGGAATCTAAAATACTGAAATTGGCAATCTCATCTCTCCCCAGAAAACAGTATTCTAAAGTCAACAGCAAGAGTCTGCTTAGCTTGTACTCTGGGTAAAAAATTAACTACTATCCCCCAAAATTTAAAGATATACTTCAATCGGTACTCTGCACTGCTAGTTACAATAAAATCCTGGCAGTTTTTCCTCATCAGTTCTTACATTTGTAGAGTGCAAATCATCTTTAGGTACCGTGATGACACCACTGCATGGTGCAGGGGATTGTTTCTTACTGCTGTCCTCGCAGGAGTTTGAATCCTGATGTTTCTCTGATCACTGCAGCAAAACTAGCTTAGCTGTTTAAATTGGCTATTAACTGAGAATATTATGTATCACTGAGGTTTTAATTAAAGCTAAAATTGAAGGACAAACAATAAAATTGTGGGGTGAGGAGGAAGTTGTCCCAGAGAGGGAGGGGAAAAAAAAGTGTCCAAGTGTTAATTCAGGTGTGTCTTTATGGGTAGGAATGTGACACCTCAGGTTTCTTCTTGAAACATACAAGAACCCATTGCCTGTGGTTTGATTGCTGGAATTACTCAGGATATGGCTTTCTCTGCCAGCTGGAGTTCAGCAATGAAGACAGAAATGGGCACTTTCTTGAAATACCAAAATAAATTCAATGCAGAAATCACATTTATCAATGCCCATCTTTCCCATTTGTCAAAAAGAAGCAGAGCTCTTCCAACATTAAAGCTTGCTGAGCTGCTGTCCAGTTACCAGCTGAAAACTGGGTGCCAAATGGGCATCTAGAGTTGGTTCCTTAACGTGAACACCATCTCTCAGAGACTGAATCGTTGAAGTCCTACCATTCAAGGTCTAAAATTTCCTTCAGATAGAAAAGTTGGTGTTTAAATATGGGCTCCTCCAATTCCATCGTATCTTCTTGACAAGGAATCGTATTTGTCATTGCAGTATAAATCATTATCCATAATGGTAATTTCTGGAAGGAGCTGTATCTGCTACATCTTTCACATCAAAGTTGATGCTTTGTTTCATCAGAGCTTTTTTTGAAGGGAATTGCTCTGTTCCAGCAAACTTACACAGGAGATGATGGTTTGCTTGTGAAGGCCTTCATGTCTCCTGTTTGGTACCATAGGCCCATTGCCTCCTGGACAGTCGGCAGTGCCCAGCTCAATGGTCTGGCTGGAATGTGGCTGCATGTAAGGGAAAGCTGGAAGTAAGTTACAGGCAGCAGCTTCACTTAGATGTTTCAGAGTCCTGTCTTGCTGCCACCTGCTCTCACAAATTCACAGGTAGCACAGGGACTTGAGTAATTTGTTCCAATAGTAGGATTTCCTCTTTGCCATACTGCCCTCTCCTAATACATGTCTCAGATTCTAATATTTCAAAGTGCCACAGATTAATGAATGTAGAAAAACTCTCAGTTTGTTTTTTTTCCTCTTTCTCTTCCTCTAAGCTATGGTAGTGGCTGGAAGATTATACTACGATAGTCTTGCAAAGATTGGGGACATATCAGCAGATTCTCCTGTTTCTAAAGAGCTAGGTAAGTGGTTTTTTATTGTTCTTTAATTACTTCAAAACATAAACTTCATTTTTGTTTTCCTGCTGACGTTTCATAGAACTAGCATAGAGAAGTATTAGAAACTAAGAACATCGCACGTAGCCAGATGGGATTACATCACTTTAAAACATGATTTCTCAGGCCACTTGCTCTAGTTCAATCAAGAACATCTCTAAAAGTTTTCAGATGCTTTATGTTAATATTCTAGTAGTTTTTGAATGAAGAAGTGTAGAGTCAAAGATGGATTAATTTTACTTGTTCATTGTAATGCTGTAATGCGATGGAAAGTGCAGCATGACAGCAGAGTAGCAAAGCCCTAGGCTACAGCAAGGGAGGATATGCCCAAATACTGCAGCCACAGAAACAAAAGAAAGAAGATGCTTACCTTTGGAAGGCCTTAGGTACACAGGGACCTCCAGCAGGGTCCCCTTGTCTCCACTGCCAACCCTTATGTGAGGGCTGGGAAGGGGTGGATCCCGGCTCCACTCTTCTGGTCACTCAGCTATATTGCATTGCATGCAGCTGAGCTGCCTGGGCTGGCCCAGGTGCTTCATCACTGCTTCAGGCTGTGATTTAGCACTTTTGCTACAAACATGAATGTACAAAAAGTTCTACACTTTCCTGAAAATATATTCTGAATTTCTGAAAAATTTAGCACTTTATTTTGGTTTCCTTCATCTAGCACTGAAATGTTCAGTCTACAAAAGTAAAGTTGCCATCAAAGTATCAGTAATATTTCTGACAAAAAAATGTCAGAAGAAACGGAACTATGTTGTAAAGAGGAAACATTTAGCTCCATCTGTAACTAACTTAAAAGGTTTATTTTTAACCATTTTTTTCTCAGTGATTCAGCTGAAGGTGATTGGAGGGACAGCCTCTCCTTGAGAGGTGACCACAGGTCTGTGCCTGCAGATATTTTACCTTTTGTTCTGAAACCACTTCTGTGAGAGTGTTAACGTTCTGTGTTCAGCACTGTTTGCTGTTCTGCCGCTCCCAGTCCAAAAGCAAACAGCCCCGTGTAGCTTTCTGTGTTTGCTTTGCGAGTTGTTTACAGGAAACAGAGTTGCAGATTTCAAACTGTGGAACAAAATCAGGAGCAAGTGAAAAGTATTAACTAGTCAATCTTATAAAAATGTCAGGAAAAGCATAATTAGAATTCCTTTAACTTGGTAAAATCCATGCAAGTAATCTATCTGTTGAGATCTGTGTGACTGTGAGATCCTGTCTGCGTGCTTGAAAATATCAATGAGTAGCCTTGAGATGAGTTCTCTTTCTTCTGTACTATGGGGTGATGCAAAATTAAGCTTGAAAATACATTTCTGGGGCTTTAATTATGATGTTTTCCATGAAGCTATAATTCTTTCTAAATATTTTGTGTTGAGAGCAATGCCTTCTTCAGGATCAGGCCTCTAAAGCTGTATTTTCATCACCTGTTTAAATTGTTACTGCAAGAAAAATCCAGGCAGCAAGTCTAGATTTCTTCCAGCATACTCTCTGATAATCCTTAATGTGGAGATAAAGGCAGGATAATGTGGGAGGCATCTGTGAGAGATTATGTACATTTTCTCAGGTGGAATGCTTTCATCTGGATTTCCAGGGTTGAGAGCTGTGGGCAGCCAGCAAATTTAAGTGTTTTAATTTGTGCAATAAGAATTGAAACATCCAAAGTACTGAAACTAATACTTGAAGCTAATCTGTTTGAAAACAAGCAATCAAAAAACCCTTGACTGTTTTAACCATAATTGGGATGCTTGGCATAGGGGTGGGATGGAAAGGCTTTACAGTCATCAAAAATCTACAGTGCTGTTTTCTTACTTGCCATCTACAGCAGAAATGGCTCAAGAATAATGCTGACATGTTTTTTCTTCGTTTTTAATGTGGGTACCTTTTCCATTGACTCCGTGTTTCCCCCATCAGCTACTAGGTACTTTTCAGCTGTAAAAGGAGCTATTAGGAGACTTGTCCTTTTCCCCTTTCCCTGATAGCTGGCATAGCAACTTGTGTTTTTTGTAGATACACTTCATATTAAAATCAGTCTTCAGAAGAGTGAACAGGGCAATAAGGCAGGAATCAGTGTTTCAGCTCTTTCCTGTAGCAATGTCACCTTTAGTGGTGTCAGATGAAAAGTAATGTATTATTCTAAATGGAGTTGTGTTGCGTTAAACTTCTTACACTTACTTATGAAAGCCTACGTGCCTAGGATGGCTAAAATACAATGATCCTAGTAATTTATGAACAGTGCTCACTGGAAGGTCATACCCAGCCATTTACAGCTCAAACCCAAACCTGCTAGGTGACCTAGAGTATGCTTACTGCCAGCATGATGTAAAGATGTGTATCGATAGCACTGCCAGTCAGTCCTTCCTTCTCATCAGGAAACACAGAACACGGTCTCAATGCAACGAGTCACTGAAACTGAGTGCTGTCTTCCAGTGCAGAAGAAGGAAAGGAGAAGGAAATGGAAATTCGGGTGTTCCAGATGTACAGAGCTTTTGTACTAAGTATCTATTGATTCCACGTCCAATGCAAAGCTCCCTGGAATATTTTAATACAGTATAACTTAATATGAGTGAACTGAGAAAGTAAAAGAATATATCACATTCACAGTACAATTAATGTAAATAAAAGATAAATTTTCTTGAGTCGATTTTTTTCTGATTTCAGAGTTCCCCAGTTTCTAAGCTTTTACTCCTTCAGATTTGGCTACAAGAAGTTAGGAACATAATCTGAACGTACACAGTTTGTCATACTGCAGTGTAGAATTTCCATATCTTTCTTTCCTGAACACCTATTTTACATTACACCAGGAAGACAAGTTTGGAAAAAGGAAGCTATATGCTTCAAAATGTAGTTTTATATCATTCAAATCACAGCGTGTCACAGCAGCACAATGGTATTTCATATTTCAGTAATGCGTTAAAAGTAATCTCACAAAAATAACTCCGTGCTGTGTCAGTGCTAAAAGGAATAACTTCCACCATGTGTTCCTTACCTTTTTTTGTCTCAGGTTTTGAGGTTCTGTCTAACTGAACATCACTGTTATAACTGTAAGAAGCCCTGTCTTCTGGCACTGTGATCTATCTTTATGGCCTTTGCTAGCTGAAGGAATCAGGAAGTTTTCCTGCACATTGGTTGAATTCTTTTCATGTTTTCCCAGCTCTCCCTTTGTAGCTACAGTAACTGGCAGGTGCTGAGCTCCTTTAAAATACTGGGAGTGTAAAGTCCCCATTTGTTTATTGTGTGGCAACTGTATCGATAGCAATTACAGTGTCACAGTTGCACTGTGGGTCTGTCCGAGGAGCTTATTGCACAAGAATTAAGTGTGAGCTACTCATCGCCTCCTACAGCAAAGCCAAGTGGGGGAGAAATGAATGTATTGCATGGTATTGATCTGTGAAGTGAACTGCAGAAATCTGTGCTAAACGGAACACCCGGGAGAGGAACATCTTTTCTACTCTATCAAAACTGCTAGTTAAATGTTGCTGTGTTACAGGCTTACTGTTTTCAGTTCCAACTTAACTGGCAACAGAATAGGGATTTTTTTTATTTATTCTTTTACTTTTTCTCCTTTTTTTTTTTTTTCCCAGGAGAAATTTTCCAGTTAAAAACATCTGCAGGTGATTTAAGGAAACAAGTATTGGACTAAAACATTTCTCTTATGTGGTAGTAGTCACAAGTCAGGGAAGGGAGGGAACTTCTAATGGTGTGACCAGTAAATGCCAATTGCTAAACTTTGTTTCATGAAGAATGGAAAATATCAGACATTCACAAGCCACACAATATCTACTAATACATTACAATAAGCTTCAAGAGTCCTTCAAAGCAGGATTTCTCCTAGCACTCATTTGTCTTGCTTGCTTAGGTGCCTGCTTCCTCATCTTTGCACCACCTCTGCTAGGCAGAGGAAGTGCCCTGGACTTTATATTCTGCTTGTGAGCAAGAGGTGTGAGTGTCCTTTGGGTCTAAAAGACCACATTTGAACGTATTCTTGTAGTGTGAGTTTGCTCATAGGAAAAAGTGGTGTGATTTCAAAGGTCTCCAAAACCTTGCCACACTGTAAGTACAAAATGTCCACTGTGAAGGAATATAGATATAGGTACGCACTCAGTAATATAGTGATGACACATAGTAATTCTACAGCGTGGAGAACTGGGGCAGGAGTTATCTGTGTGTGTGTTTCCTTCCCTGGAGACTCCTTAGGCTTCTCTTAGAAAAATGTCTGTAGTCATTGGGTAGCTGCATGCTGGTTGGAGTGCCACTGTTGATAAGCACTCAGGTGAGTGGAGAACATGCCTACAGTTTATGCCATAAATAGCATTTCCTATCCATCTGGATGCACTGAAATCTAACAGCACCTTTTGATAACTGTTTTCTGGTTCTGCAAAGCAAAATAACACTAACTTGATAATAATAACCTAATATTAAGTAATTAAGTGGAATTAAACCTGTAGAGAGCACTGATTGATTTCACATATTTAGTTATAAATGATAACCATTTTACATTTGAAGCTAAAATAAACCCAATGGACTTTTCCATCGTTTCTCCTTTCCAGCTGTAGAGATTTTCAATACAAGAAACTGAGCTTGAAGTGGCCATTGAAAATTGTTTGGAATGTAATGAGAAAATGTTTATTTTGCTAAATAGAAAGTTTTTCAGTAGGAAGATATTTTCTAAGTGGACTGTAAAGTAAGGTAACGCCATCTTTCAGAAGCAGTATCTTGCTAGTATTTGTCATTCAGAACTTTTCCCTTCCTTATTAATAAGCAAAATGGACATCTGAGCCTGTAGTTCTTAAAGCTGGGAGTAGCTATCTCTTGCTACTTCTGTGATATAACACTTAAGTGGTGCTCTCACTATTGAGAAAGACAAGCAGGAAACAGGAAATGTAATAATTTAGGATAAATGAAGCTAGTTGCATTTTAAATAGAAATAATAATAATTAAAAAAAAAAAAAGTGGGTGAAGAATCGTGGGCAGTGGAGAGAAAAGAGTTGTTGGCTTACTTGAGCAGATATATTGACCCCTTCAGCTGGAATCCTGTTTCACTTGTCTTCGAAAGATGACACCTAGCACCCTGTCCTTCACTGGCTGCTTTAATCTAAAGACAGATCTGTTGTCTTGTCCCACCTCACTGCATCGCTGTCATCTCCTGGATAGGATAAGCGTTCTACTTTCAGAAGACACCATTGGACAGAAAGCAAGCGAGGTGTGCCAGCAACTGCAGAGCCTCTTTAGCACCTCATCTTGTGGAAACTTCTGGGAAGCTAGCTTAGAGGCTGCAATTGAAGCACTTAGTAGGTCAGGCCAGCTTTTCCTATGGAGCATTAATAAAACACACTTATAGTATATTTATAATAAAATGGGATTGGAAGAAGGAACCGATTCTTTTCTTACATAAAAAAAGTAAATTGAAAATGAAGTATAAGGTAGTTCTCAGTTCTTCAGGAGTGAGGTTTTGTATTTCCTAATTTTGTGGTAACTGTTTCAGTGCTATACAGACCTCCAATCTGCCATAAGTAAGGTAGGAGAGGAGCCAGCCTTTCTGCATTGCTAGTGATGGAAGCAGTAGCTGAGTGAGTGGAAACTTCTTGCTATTCATAGTTCTACTTTCCAAGGTCATTTATTAAGGTTAAATCAAACTAAACATTCATATTAAGAATTTTTTCCTCTAGAATTGGTACTGTGGCTTTTGATGTTCAGTGTTCTGCATATAAACTTGATGAGTCTGCTGGAGGAAAGAAAGAAAACCAAACCTCCAGTCCAGCATGAACTGCTCTGTATGTTGTACGTTGCCCAACTGTTCGTTGCAGAGCCGTTGGAAGCTCTGTGTGTTCTCTGATAGATCAGCTATTCAGATGCTCACTGTGCCTTGTGCTGCATTACCTCCTGCAGCATGACACAAGTGCATGCATCCCTGCACCTGCTGCCGTAAGCGCCCACTCGTGTATGATGACTCTGGAGTTTCATACAGAACATCCTTAACAATACACGTCACTGCACCCCCTGGAGGGAAAGATCAGATATTCAGAATGAAGTGGGTGTGCACTTGCTTGATACCATCTTGCTGTGCTTCAAAGGCCTATGAAAATAGAAGAAAATACAAAGGGCGTTCTTAAAGCTACTCTGGCTGTCCTGGAACAGTAACATTTCACGTGAGCCTCACTGGTAGCAAAGACATCTTTCATTTTGCAACAGAAACTCTGGAAAAGACACCTTGAGTTTCACCTGTGTGTGCACGCAGTGTTCACTGGATTGTGACTAGTGTTTGTTCAGAAAATAGCAACTCCACAGCGTGGGAGCTTGCATTCTGTGCACAGTGGGTGTGCGTTCCCCAGCAGCGCTGCTAACTGACCCAAACACAATGCCATCGCCACTGCCAGGCTGGGCAATCTGAGCTTTCCTTCACCATCTCCTCACCCAGGTACATCTGTTGGGGAAAAAAAAGAAGAAAAGAGGGCCTACAAGGCTGTGTAGAGGAAAACAATCTTGTTTGTCTTCTCCAGTAAGATAAATGGACAGAAAATGGAAAGTAAATGACATCATTGCAAAGGAAATCACATCAAATCTGCAACTAGCCTGTAAATCCTTTAATCAAAATTCTACCTGTATTTTGTCTGTACAGTAAGCTCTTACTAGTTAATAATTTCTGAAAAAAGCCCTGTATCTGTTGTAGATGTCATTTACATTCCTAAGGAGGAAGAAAGCCTTTAACCAAAACGTTATGCTTTGGATGTATTTTTGACGCTGCGGAGACCTGCAGTCTCAAATCGCTGTGATTAAAGAAGGCAGTGACTTCCTACATGGTTCTGAATTTCACATAGCACTGAGCACAGCACCTTATGGATTCATCCCTCTGTGAGTGCAGGAAACCCATTAGGAACCTCTGTTTTGCTGTTGGACAACATCTGCTTGTTGCAGTCCTGCTCAGACACACGGTGGCTTTGCTGGATGACCGCCCCTAGCTGAAGCAGCAGGGCTCCAGCAGGCAGGTTCAGGCTTGTGCCTGTGCTGTCACTTTCTTCTTTGCACCTGGCTGGTACAGCTCAGGGGCTGTTCAACACTGCTGCAGCTCCAGGACAAGCTGCTGTAATTAAGGCTTCCAGGGCCCCACGAAAGCTCCGTCAGTAACATGCATACCTTGATGCAGTCAGCCTTGTATGTTTGGGTTAAAAAAAAAAAAAGAAGAGCTTCTGTCAGTCTTTAAAGATATTATGAATGAGTAACAGGTGGAAAAACGAGTTTGCCATTTTTCATGCATTATTTATGTGGCATATGCTTTTCCTTTCCTTTTTTTTTTTATTAACATTAAAATATAGTTGCCATGCTTACCAATCATCTGAAACGTGATAAATATTTCATGTTAATTATCACCTGTTCAGTGATACAGTAGGTTTAAAACAATTTAATCTCTGATTTTTGTTTTCTTTGAGTGAGAGATGAGAACAGTTTGGGAGAGAAAAGGAAAGGACACCAACAGGCTGAGAACTGCTGGAACGGATAGTCACACTTCTCTTTAAAAGATCATCAGTTGTTCTGTTTAAAGCTGTAAAATAGGAGTATCATGCCACAGACAGACTTACAGGAACTGGAAATTCTCACAGTGTTGGTAATTGCTCATATATTCACTCCTGATGCCATTTGCCTTTGGCACAGAGGGAGTGGGCTGTCGATGTTAAATGCATGCATTTGTATGTATTTGCTCATATGCACTAGATATGGAATACAAAGTTGTACATATGTAATGAAGCGAACGCTTCAGGAAGCAGAGAACCTAGTGTACAGCACTGACTATAAAAGTACAGTGGTTAAAGGCACCTCCAGCAGAAGGTAGCTGGAACACAGCCGGAGCAAAACAGCTCTGGTCCCTTACTAAGGTACTGTGGCTACGATGTAGCTGGGAGGAAATTATTCAACCATACAAATACAGAGGATGTAGTTCCTTTTATTTTGTTCTCCTGCTTGATTTTAGCACTGAGCAATTGAAGCTTTTACTTTGGTCAAACATACATGGCAAGCACATGCATGGGCTGGAATGTATTTCCCAGGTAGGGAGCCTCTGCAGCTCTACTCTTAGAACTAGCAACAGTGTTTTGTATAATCCCACTTACTGCTTACTGGTTTTGTCTGGTCATGAAGCCGTGATCCTTGGGCACCTTCCAGGCTCTGAGGAACTTTGGAAGGTTTTCGCTTTTTCCTGTATCAATGAGACTTTAAATTATCTAAAAACATTTTAAGTAATTGGAAGGGTAAAAAAACAAACAATGAAACATAACTATGGAGAAACTGCAACTCTTCAACCATGAGCATTACATCGGTTTCAGATTGACCCCTAGAATGCTGTAAGTTGTGCATCACGAGCTAGTGTTAGAAGGAAAATGATGCTCTGAAAGCAACTTCATCTAAAATGCTGGGAGTTAAAGGAGTGCCAAAAGCATGGCACTGCATGTTCGGAGTGAAAAGGACTCTGACGGCTCTGAGCACATGAGAGCTACGCTGTACCTTTAACTGCATAATGCTGGGAGGTGGCCTGGCTGATTCATGGCAGCTCCATGGCAGCTCCTGTCTGTGTACAAAGTGAAGGACGTAAACGTTCTGCAAAGTGGGGCCTGAGCTTTGAGTTTTACTCTTATGAGTCTAAGTAACAGCAGAATGCTCTATTCCATTCTTCCTGATTCGTGATCGATATCACTTGGATTCCACTGTATTGCACTGGTACATGAACTCACACCTCATCTTTGTGTGATGGAGGCTTTGTCCATGTTAAATATGGATAATTTGTTTCAAGTGAATTAATTCACCCAGATGTTGTATTGTAGAATTATCTATTGCTCACAATTTTAGTGAGAACTTTGTGTATTTTGAAATATAAACTGATCTGAGAATCCCACTTAGAAACTGAAAATCTTCTTGCTTTTTTGCTTTCATATGGTTGTAACATAAGTGATCTTAGAGATGATACTCAAAAAATAGTATAGAAGATGGTATATTTGGATAGGTCTATACAGATGGTGCACAAATAATACAAAAAGGAAAATGGCTCACCTTTCAGATGACAAAGGCTCACAGTGAACTCCACGTAGGAGGGATCTCCAAGAAGAGATATTTTCCTGGTGGTGGTCAGCCCTTAAATGGGGTTTGGGGAGAGGTGGAGCCAGGCTCCACCCCTTCCAATCACACAGGTATTATCACCTCCACCTGTGCCCCCATGGCTGACTCGATGCTCACCTCAGGTGACCAATCAGTGGTCCAGGCCATGATTCAGCAGTTCCCATACAATGGTATTATGGAACTCTGTTCTAGCAAAACATAACTGTGTGTTTGGAAGTGCTGCTTCTGGGTACCCGGGGCCTTACTGAGTACAGTGGGCTCCAAATGCTCTGTTATACTCCCCACTCTTCCCTCTTGCTCTCCTATTGGAATCTTTTTTATTCTTCCTTCACCTTCTGCAGTCACCTTCATAAAATGGTACTGAATGGTCATGTGTCAGTGCCATTACACAATTAACTACAGAGAGATTTACTCCTTGCTGCCCACTGCATGTCCACTCATGCAGTAAGGGAAGGCAGACTTGACCTAGTCCTATTGATTTATGTGCACATGAGTATTAACTCGACAGACTGTCTCCCCCCACAAGTGTTCTGGACAAATTGCATTCGAAGCAGAGCACAGTCAGAGGTTTGGAAACCAACACATTGTTTTGCCTTTTCTTATTTTTTCATTTATATTAACTTCCAGTAAGACTTTTAGCCTTCTTTCAAGTATCTGCCACACAATTAAATCCTTCTGCAATAAATCTCTCCTATGAGAGAATGGTAAAGTGAATGCACTTGAAGGTTTACAGATGTTTAGCTCAGTTACATTTATGTGGCACCGTATTCTTTTGAAACTTCCCATTTCACTTCCCTTCAGGGGCCAATGGCTTCCAGTGACTGTTTCCAGCTCTCCTTCGCCATCGGTGCCGTCCTCCTGGGCAGAGGGCAGCTGGGAGGAAAGGATGTCTTGGCAGGAGTGGGAGCCAGTAATACACCTGCACGGTGTTGTCCCTATGGGCAGCTCTGACTCAGCCTTTCACTGTTGTTTAATACAAATAATGACGTGGCTTCATCTGGAAGACGTGAAGCTACTAGACCTGCCCTGAATGCAAAATAGGACAGGAGGTAAAGGAGTGATTCTAATTAAAGCACTTTGTCTGCTCCGTGGCACCTAACAAAGCCTCTCTGGTTAGAGACTTGGCATTTTTCCAGTGACCGCTTCTAAAGATACACAAAATCCTAACTATATTTCAAGCAGGTGATGAAATCAATAATTGTATTGATTCTGATACAGCCAATTGATATTTTGAAGGTGTGTTTTTGTTGGTAGCTGCCAGCATAAGCTAGAAAGATAAACAACCCCTACAGTTGTTCAGTGTGAGCAGTGGGACTGAACTGTAACAGTGCAGGGGCTCTGTATTCTGGCCTTGTAACAGAGGTACTTACTATCTGTTCTATTTTCAAGCGAGGCTTTCTGCTAGAAATTGCTCCCCTTGTTTTTCATCCACTGTGAAGACAATTTTTCAGAGATGTCTTCTTCCTTGTGTGATGCTATGTGTGGAGAAGTGGTGAATGTTTTGGGTTAGTGGCTTTTATTTATTCTTCCCACAAACAAAACAAACAGAGCATTCATGAAACTCTAGTCTAGTCTGTCTTACCTTCTTAACAGAAAACATGGAGATAACCAGCAACCTTGGGTGAGCCTAAAAACCTCCCTCAAGTTTCCAAGGTTTCAGCTCAAGAGATTGTTCTACTGTGCACTGAACTTACCTGAAACTGAAATAAATATACCATGCAATTTGACAGTAGTGTCCATGGTCATATTTCAGACTGCAGGTATATGACACAGTCTAGTTCCAACAGCTATACATGAAAAATGGTTGGTATATTTTTAAGATCACTTTTTGTGAGGTAAGATGTTTTCCCAGAATAAGAAGTTGTTTCCTCTTCCCTGCATTGCAGTACTAAGCTAATATTAACAGAACATGTGGCTATGAACGTTTATGAAAACATTTTTGTTTTCTAAAATAAATGTGGAAATATTTAATATATCTCTACTGCTTTCATCACAAAGATTTTGTGTTTAGTGGGGGGGGGAGGAACGTAAAGCAAAAAAATGATATCTTTGAAAGCAAAGCACTGTAATAGCTACGTTTATCTTGAGGACTGGTGGTTTGGGTCTGGTAATTCATGGCATAATGTGATGCCTAAAGCTGGCTTGGTTTACAGCATGGCCGCCATACATTGGACCAAAGCAGTGTGTTATCATGCAGTCTAGTCAGATGCTGTGGCTTATTTGCATGTTTGCTAGCTGTGGGGTTTGACAGTAAATGATGACAAGGTCGAGACTTGCTTACCATGTATTAAGAGCTCTAGTCAAACCTGATCACAAGCAGCTTTAACAAATAGCAAAATATTTTTAATTGATGTGAGAAATGCATTTGTCTTTGCTTCAGGTGGATTTCTTTGCCTTTTTACAGACTGAATAATTACTGAGCACCAGAGCCTGGCCCCAGCCAATGTCATTATTAATCTAGTGGCCTACTGCATTTACTAGAGCTATTTTATGATTCACAATTGTAATCAAAATCAATGTCCTGTCCTGAAGTTGTTTGGTTTCCATCCCACTGTGATACTGTGACATAGGGCCAGGGCTCATTTTACCTCTCCTGAGTTACACTTCTACAAAAACTTTTCTCCTGTATAAATCAGTCAGGAGGGCCGTCCAAATGTGGTAACCCATTATCTTAAACTGGCAATAAAAGACCATGGTGTACATCCACTCACAAAGAGTTCTCTATTTAAAGGGCAGAATCTGACCTCTAATGTAAACTATAACTTAAATCTTAATAGGACTGTGTGCTCACTGTGAGCTCTTTTCAAAGCATGAAGAGGAAGCGAGGTGGGTGAGCCGGCACACCCAGTGCCTCTGGGTTACTGGTAGCAGTGAAGAGCTCCCAGTGTGAAATGGGTTCTGTGTGACATGCAGAGCACAGGGAGCAATTGGTGGAGGGAGAAAGAGGATACGATGAGAGAAACAGCCACTGCTATTCAACAAAACGCAGAAGTGTTCTAGGGTGTACCAAGGAAAGAAACCTGGAAAATAATCCAGCACTAACTGTTCAGGAGGAAGCGTCCATCTGAAAGTCCTCTTAATCTCAGGATGTGCTTGGGCAGTGTTCTCTGCAACAAAGGTTAAACACAAAGGTAGCTAGTTTCCTCCCCAGGCATCCCAAGCTGAAGCCTTGAAGGCTGCGCTCCGTTCCAGCGCTGCGTGAGACAGAAATAACAGACGCTGAGTGCCAGGTTTTCCACGCAGTGCTCCAGGTGAATGGGCTGATTCAGCAGGCAAGGATCTGCAGGGCTGCGTGGGGAGGGCCGTGCTCAATGCCGGCCTTGTTGGGTGCCCCACGCTGCCAAGAGCTCGCCAGGAGCGCAGCTCCGGCACACACTGCACGCTCCTTTCAGTCAGGGCAAATAACTGATGGCCAGAATGAATCCCCACACAGCTTTGTGTTGTGCCTATCTGAAGCCAAGGAGACTTTGTGGCCCTGTTTGTATTTTTTCCCCGTTTCTTTTAACGCCTTATCACCACTTGATGTTTTTTTCCCTTTTTTACAGTACTCCTCTAATTCTAAAATGCTGCAGTCAATAATGTAAGCTCTCCATTGAATTTGGTGAAATAAGGACCAAATTGCATTCGCTTCTGCAGCCTTACAAATAACAGCATCACTCACTGATGTCCATTACTCTGAGTGTTTATGTAACTACAGCATATTTACTTTCCTACTGCATAGGAAAGAATTACTGTAGTAACTCTCTGTTCTCGTAGTATTTACTTTTACCCTTTTAATCACCTGCACCCTATTACTGTAGGCTGTTTGTATGGACCTTCCCATCTTAGTGCCCACTGCCCTTCTCCTGCTGCTGGGCCCCATCCATGTGAATCCCACGCCCTCAATATTTATAAGCATCAGTAAGGTTACCCTTCACTCTTCTCCAGGCTGCACTGCCCCAGGTCTCCTGTCCTTTCTTCATAACAGAGATGCTCCAGGCACAGGACCACCAGAACCCCAGCACACATTACAGAGGGATGGGTCTTGATGACTGGATGCTGAAAAAGGGAGAGATGAGAAATTCTGCCATTCATTTTACTTAGCTGCATTTATCAGTCACCTGCACTTCTGGGGAGCTTTTGCCCACACCTGAAGGAACAGAGACATAATTGGGTGCTATGTCTTTGCTGACTCAGTTCAGTGTGTGATTCTGGCAGTGGCACAGGATCCCAAAATCAGCATTATTGTCCGTAGCTTTGTAGGGCCACCTGTACATTAGAGCAGCACCGTTTCAGGCTTAATGCTGGAAGCACCGTATGTTAAATAGCTCAGAGTGGGATAACTGCAGGGTAGATGGGCAAACACGGATGAATGGAGGAGGCATGAAACACAACCTGTGTGCTGCCATGGAAATACAATGACAATAAACCTCTCCAGACAAACGGCCGTTTTGTCACGGCCCTGGCTGGACCCGGTGAGCACCTGCAGTTGCAGTTCAGGTGAAGTGAAACCGGGCACTTCAGGCCGTTGTCAGCTGCACTCTGAGCAGCGTGCTGCAGCTCCTGGTGACGCGGGCAGGGCGGGCAGCGTGCTGCAGGGACAGCTGCACCCAGGGCAGGACTGCAGCAGGCACAGTTCAGGTTGGTTTGCACACAGAACCACGCCCAAGGGGAATGAGGTTCTCCTCTGCTCCTAAAGCAAAGTGAAACACTCCAGCTCCTAACTGTATCAGTTAGAAGCAAGCTGTGTAGCTGCTAGCAGACAGCAAGGAGTAACAGGTGTATTTAGGAGCTGTTAAGAGGAAGCTGAGAAATCTGCCTTTCCTGCTGGCTAGTTAATGCCATACAGGCAGGCTGTAATGCCTGATAAAACAGCATGAGAAATGAATCAGCATACGTATCAGATCTGCTGTAGCAGGTGTTGCTGTCAGCGGTCCTGGAAGGTGACTGCAGTGCTGACGCTGTGGTTAAACATTAAGGTTCACTTTGCAGACCGAGTGGACAGCAGTTGTTTGGATAGCAGCAGCTGCCTCTGGTTTTCATGTCCTGTGCCCCACGTTGGCAAGAACAGTCTCTTACTGAATCAGTGCATGTTACTTGGGCAAGAAGGAAGTCGCTCCCTTGTCTGTCACACCAAGTCTTGCTTGCACAATAACACGACTGTTTTCCTGTCACTCAGGAGCTTCTTGGTTTGTCTGTGGCCAGATACACTTACTTAATTAAACTGCTGTGATAAGAAACAGGAAGTTTCCTATCTGTTTTAATATATTATAGCTAATAAATCTATCAGTTAAATGAATTTTATTGCTGCTCGTTAACCAGCTTCAGAACTCTGAAAGAGAAATGTGGTTTGTGTTTACCAACAGGCCAAGTTCTGGTAGAAATTTCAAGGACACACAAGAAACTGAATGACAGCCTGGAGGAAAGCGTGAGTTAAAGCATCTCTTAGAGTACTCAACCTTCTGAAATTACAACCCACTTCTGCTGATTTTAATAACCCTTAATTTATTTGCTTTTAAGTTTAAGAAATTTCATAAGGAAATTATATCTGAACTGGAGAGGAAAACAGACCTGGATGTAAAGTACATGACAGTAAGTACATTCAGATCCAATACCAAAACAGTCATTTCCTTATCCGTTGTTCCCCTACAATTTATTAATCACTGCGTTGGATTTGAGCTCTAACTACTTCAACATGGCACAAACATTTGTGCTTCTTTCAAATTAAAATAGGAGCCAGTGCATGACTTACAGCATTCTTAAAGCAAAGCTGAGAAAAGCAATCGGTCACTTCATCTGATGCGTTAGCAATATCTATGGGAATGCTTTCTGGGTGCTTGCACAAGCAGCACTGCACACTGAGATGTCTGTAAATGCATTGATTGCAGGCAACTTTAAAGAGGTACCAAACCGAACACAGAAGTAAACTGGATTCCCTAGAGAAGTCTCAGGCTGAGCTGAAAAAGATCCGAAGGAAAAGCCAAGGAGCACGAAACGTAATGAAGTATGAGCATAAAGAAATGGAGGTCAGTGTGGGGGCTCTTGGTTTTCTTTTTTTTTCTTTCGTATGAGAACTGCTCAGCAGAAAACATTAAACTATTACAGGTCCTACCCAGGTCTTTCAGAGCTTGACTTCTGAAGCCTACAACAATTTTTGTGTGCGATGTAATCCACAGCTGCCCTGCAGGTTGTCTGGCAAGTTAAGCCAACGTCAGACAACGTGCATTTCTGCTTTCTCAGAGCTGCTGTACACTGCAGGCACTCCTACAGTAATTCCTGCAGTTTGCATTCAGTGCTGGCTGTGCTGCTGTATGTGATCAGACACATTTGCTTCAGCTTTGAGGTTTCTCAGATGGCCACAGCGGAGTGAACGGCTTTAAAGCCCCGCAGTAACTGCACCACAGCTGCACTGTGTAAATTCAGCTGTAATTTGCTATAAATGAATTTCCCGCAGTGGGCCATACAGCTTCATGATGACCTTTCTCTTAAACAGCACTGCCATCTCGAGGCCGAGTGAGAATTGGCAAGGCAGTGCAGAAACGGTGATAAAACGTGCCATGCAAGTATTTTCTGAGATGCCACGTTACGTCAGCTTTTCTATTTGTTCCTCTGTGTTTTTCTATTCTAATTGTTTTCTTCGAAGAATGCACTGTTTATAACAGGGTATAAACACAACTCACACCAGCTCCTGCTTCTTACAGCATGCTTTAACCTGCACTCAGAGCACTTCATTTTCAGTATATTGGACTGAGAATTCAAGAATTACCCTCAAAGCACATTGTAGCCACAAACTTTCATAACCTCAGATAAATATATTTTAGTGTGTTTAATAACCCATTTTTTTTCCTCTCTAAAATGAAGTACAGATTCATTACAGCTTAGTGAAAGTAAACATAGCTGCTATGGAGCAGATGAAGGTAATTAGTCTAATTAGAGCACATTTGTGGCCTTAAAATTGCTCAGTTGGTGCTGCTTTGAAGTTATATTCTTATTTGTTACAGCAGTTAGTTCAGACGATAAAATTCTTTGTCTTGTTTTGCTTCATTGTCTACTCCACCACTCACACCCACACCCACACACAGCAGACAAAGAATCACTCAGGCTGAAAAAAACTCTGAAGATCATCAGGTGCAACCACACACCGACCTACCAGCTCCAGCCTGAAGTACATCCCCAGGTGCCACATCCATACATCTCCACAGCTCCAGGAACAGCAACTCCACTGCTGGGCAGCTGTTCCCAGAAATTCTTCCTGACATCTGAATCTGCCCCACTGCCATTCCCTCACACCCTACAATACTGATTGTCTGTAATAAGAATACTGTGTGTCTGATGAGATTGGAGAAGTCAGGTGTGTGCATGAAAAGAGACAGACCTGGAAGCAGAGCCGCTCCACCCCACTCTTCTGATAACTTCTTGTTTTTGGAACTCACTTTGGTAACTGGATTGAGTATCAAATAAAGCTCAGAGACTGTATGTAATTTATTTACTTTTTTCCTTAGTATTTGGAAACCGTGAGCTCTCGACAGACTGACATTCAGAGGTTTATTGCAGAGGGCTGTAGAGAAGCTCTACTTGAAGAAAAAAGGAGGTTCTGCTTTCTAGTTGACAAGCACTGCAGTTTTACCCAGCACATGCACTTCTATCACGTTCAGGTCAGTAAACAGAAATGAAGCTCCTGAAATCAAATCATATTGGATCCAGATGAGACTGCCACAGAGAGCTGACAGCACGAGGAACACTGTAGTGCCAGACAAGTGTTGTGATCTGTTTGTAGAGAATGTTTACAATGCAAGATTCTCAGAGATGTACTATAGCAAAGGGTAAAGGGTTACTGTGGCTTCTTAAAAAATCACACATTAGAAGTGTGGTATTTAGAATATCTGACCCTGAAGAAGGACAATCTCTTGCTACTCTGTACTTCAGAGATATTACTTAGCTTTGACCACGTTTGAAAAGACTTCCATTTCACTTTGGTTCTCTTTGTTCTGTAACAAAAGTAGATCTGTGTAATGTTATGCAAAATGGTCATCTCTGACAAGTACCTCTTCACTTCGGGTGCAGTGTGCAGAATTCCTCAGCTCCAAGCTGCCTGGCTGGCAGGAGGTCTGCAGCGATGCCACCAAAGTTCCTGAAAAAGTCAAAATGATGATTGATGAAATAAGGACACCTGGTTCCACCCCGATATCAGGAACCCCACAGCCTTCACCAATGATAGAGAGAAACACCATGGTAAGTCATTCCCTGATAGTTAAAGTTTCTCTTTCAAATGGGTCTGGATTGGCACCACTAGTTTCTATTGTACTGAAACATTTGGATTCACGTCTGTAACGAGCACCAGCTGAAATATACTGGGGTTGGGTAGGAAAGCAAAACTATTACACTGAAGCTCTGCTGCTGGAGAAGTACACAGAGTAAAGCAGGCAGAAGCACGTGGGCAGAGGAGGCTATTTCCAGTTGGATGTCCAGGGCCTTTCCTGCAGAGCACAGCCTTAGGACTACACTCATTTTAGCCACTCTTATTTCCAGCATTCCTGTCTGTAAGTGCTAGTAATTACATACAATAACTAATACTTGAGGTTCAAGATAAACAACATTTTACTCTTTCTTCTCCCCTCTGATTCTTATTACAGAATATTAAAGTACATGTTAAATTCTCAGTTCCCCCTCTTTGTATGTTGTGTTACCATTGGTTACTGAATTTCTAAATTCAGTACTTCCAGTTGTTGTGTTCAGAAATGTACTGATCTGTGTGTGAATGGGCTGTTTGTGGCACCTCTGCATTAGGATACTGTTTTTCTGATTCCAGATTGGAAACAATTTTTATGCTCATAATGAAAATGCATCAAAGGTGCCCCCTGCTCCCATAGGCAGGGCGTACACCAGTCCACTCGTGGACATGTTTAACCATCCTGCCACAGCTCCAAAGGCGTCTCCTGAAAGACCGACCAGCTCAGCAGGTGAGCATCCTTTCATTGTGAACTGTGTAAGAGCAGAGGGTGCCTTACAGGGCTCAGAATTCAGAATTCCTTCCATGATTTTGCACCAGACACACGCCGTTGTGTCAGTGCACACCAACAGATGTGAACTAACACTGCACTGTGAGTGTACAGCAGCCAGGGCAGGATGCACGTGGGACAAAACAAGCTGTACTTCTGTTCCTGAAATAGTACTGTATTAGTTTGTGCAGTACGAGTCTTGGACTCACTCTGCTGCAGGGAAAGAACTAAGCCTCCATCAGCACAGAACAAACACAGAACCCTTCAGTGTCACAACAGCAATTCCAGCACTGCTTCCTTACAAACACCATCAAAGTGCATTACACTGCTCAAATTACACACATCTTGAGACGTCCTTTAAATCATCTTCTGGAAAACATCTGCCATCTGCAAAGTGCCAGCTGTCTGCAGCTCTCATTGGTTCAGCTGAAGCTGTGCTGGGCACGATTGATAATGAAATCTTGGACTGTTTCTTTATTTAAGAACGGAAATTTTTCAGAGGTCTTTTGCAGCTGCTCCTGGTTAGCATTTCTCATGCCACAGGAAGGCAGCAGCAGCAAGTTAGCACATAACTTAGGGCTGTCAGTTCAACTCCATTGTGACAGCGTGTGCATGTGTGCAAATAGCAGTGTTATTAAGAACTTGGGTGATAAGAAACATTGGTAGGTGAGAGTCTAAGCAGAACCCAGAGCAGTACAGTCTCACAGCTGCAGTGCACCTGAGTATTGCTTTACCAAATTTTCTCTTCCTGACAGCTAATTGTGTTTTGTTAATATGGTTCATTTTGCTGTTTTGTTTTCTTTTTGACAGAGAATTCAGATGATGCCAGTTTATCACGCTCAACTTCTGTTGCCACGGGGCTGAATATAATCAAAAGGCAAAAAGTAAAGACAATCTTTCCACACACTGCTGGAAATAACAAGACATTGCTTAGCTTTGCACAGGGAGATACCATCATACTCCTTGTATCTGAAGAAAAGGATGGCTGGCTTTACGGGGAGCATGAGTCAACTAAAGTGTAAGGCAATCCATTTATTACCCCACTGAACATGAGAGAAAAACGTCTCAGGCTTTATTAGCAGATATTAGTAAATGATTTTCCACCTTCTTCTGCTGTCATTGACCAGGATGTTCTGTCAGGTGAATCTCACTGCACGTATTTCAGGGGCCCTTGTGTACTAGAACCCAGGCCTTGACACAGCACCTCTTCCGGAGTCTGTTTTGTCCAGTGTTGACTTCTGAAAAATCTTTCCAGTTTTATATCATATGAAATTGAAATCCTTTCTCGTTACAGAAAAGGATGGTTCCCATCATCATACACTAGACCACTAGAAGAAACAGAAGAAAAAGCCTTTGTTCCAGTGTCAAGGTAATATTTTGGATGGAATGTGCAAATCTTCTTTAACATGTATTAGAAATACTACTTCTCTGCTCACACCATCACTGTTCAGTGAAGTACCTCCTGACAGTTGGTACTCTCATACCTACATCACATTACCATGCTTTAGTGGCTACACAGAGACCTAAGAACAATCATCACTCCAACTTTGAAGTCCTGTGGACTTCAGAGAGATAATACACCTTAATTCTGCATTTTTATTCTGTCCTGGGACTGGAAGGTGTATGCTGGGAGCTGAACGTGTTGCCTGCTGGGTTCTGTCTTGCAGTGCTGCTCCAGTTAGAAGTATTAGTTCTGTGAATCTTGCAGAAAAAGCTGGGGTTGTCCTCCCACCGCCAGACTATCTGGGTTCAGCTCCAGATAAAAGAATGGAGTCTTCCAAAGGTGCTGCTGCTAAAACACCAACTGACAGACCAGAAAGTGCAGGTCTGGTAAGTAATCAATGCCATTAATCTGAACGTTCTGCACTGCTTGCTCCTCTTGACCTACTTCACTGAGCCCTTAAACAATGCCCTTAATGCTGTTCTATTTCAGCTGCTCGTACCTGGCTTCAGGAGCTGCTCTTCAGGATTATTAAGCTTTTTTATCTCAGTCTACCTAGAGTAATAAGAAGGGTGACAAACTGTTTGGGGATATGATTAAGAGCACTGAAAGCCCTGCTCTGCATAGCAGAGAAATGGAATCTGTGAAACTTGAGAACACATTCTCAGGGAAAGAAATACAAATCTATAAAGTGACAGCAGAGCTGTATTGGGACAGAGGACTTCAAACAGCAAAACTCTGTGCTCAGGAGTACATCACACAGCACCTGAAAGTCAGTGCTGCATCTGTGGGTGTCGCTGAGGGACATGTACTATTTAATGACAGGACATGATGACAGACTCAGCATTTCACAGATGGGTGGAAGGGCACTTCTTCAGAATGGATAATGCCCTATAAATTTGGTATCTCCACTTTTTAGTCAGCATTCAAACAATGATTCAAAAAGAAGACTGATACCAGATTAGGCAATTCTAAGTTCTGGTTTTGCTGCTAGTCCAGATATTTCTCTGCTGCATGCCTAATGCTGACATGTTTTTTACTTTCTTCAAAAAGTCTCCTGAAGGGGAGATCACATTCTGACAGGGAAAAGCCAGCTGCCTTCTGTTACTCAGTTGTGCTGCTCCAGTTGAGGCCCTCGTAGTGCTAGGAGCCCGGGTTCTGTTAGCAGGTACTGCAGGAATCAGGAACACTGTCGTTTGTTCATAGCTAAAAAATTCACATGCAGTTAGTTATCAGGAAGATTAAATTGTTTTGTTACACCAAACATCTGAACGAACAAAAAATAACCTTTTCTCCATTGGGAAGGGAGAAAAGACTCCTCCTCTCCACTGCAGAAAGTCTGTGGCCCTGGGAATGCATGAAGGATCAGAGGCAGCAGCTAAGATCCTTTCATGATAAAAAGGATGGAAGGAGCTTGACTGGGGGATGTGAAGCTCCTCCCAGTGGAGGAGATCTTACTCCCATTACATGACACCAGTAACGGCTGGAGAGACTTTTCCTCAAAGAATCTCTTGTAAAAGATTGGCTTAGCTGATTTTTGTCAGAAGTTGTGATGTTACCATATGAATTTGAACAGATTTGAAACCGCTTTCTAGAAAATAACTTTATTTATCAGCAGCAGGCTTTGTTATTTAGTTAAAGTATATATATGTACTTAATTACATATAGTTAAAGGAAGAATCTAATCTGTGCAGTGATGTCATGTGTAGCACAGTGTTTTCCTGCAGGAAATAAAGCTTTCCACATGCAGGAAAGGAGCATCAGGAAGAACTCTTGTGTAGAGTCACTTTCCAATTAAGTATCTGAGAACTTCTAAAATAATTATGAAGAAAGACGTCTATATTTTGACATATACATGGTTTTCATTCTTGGATAAAAAAAGCAATGAGCCTGAACAATTATATAATGTCAGATCTATACATGGGTTCATTTATTCTGTGACTGTTCAGAGCTCTGGGGATCAACACGTCCTTCAAATATAATTACATTCACAATCATTAAAAGGTGTACCAGGCTGTGAAAGCTGCCAGGCAAGCACTACAGAGTTCTCTGCCCTCAGACAAGTAAAAGGTGACAGTGCAGACCTCTAAAGTGACTGAATCCCTCACACTGCCTTGGTGTCACTGCACTGCTGCCCGCCTGAAGTCAGCTCTCAAGAGCAGTCAGCCCTAAGAATGCTCTTTCTGTACTATTGGTTTAGGGGGTTTTGAATCAACTAAGGCTTGTGGGCTAACATTCCTGTTGCACTGAAAAACCAAGAGAAAAGGTGAGTGATTTTGGCTGATAGGTGAGGACAGAATTAACTAGAATGGCTTACTCTCCCTGGAGGCCAAACAGTGCTTACACCCTTTCAGGAACAGAAGACAAATGCATCCACATGTCCTCGTGTCACTGCAGTACCCCACTGCCCATAGCACACGCACTCCTGCTGCGACCCCAGGATTCTTACCTGTTCTACAGAGGGAAGAGAACTGTGGGGAGAGCTGCTGCACTCACACCAAAGGATTTCACTCCAGAATTACCACTTACTTTCATTCTTTGGAAAGCTGCAGAGCTTCCTTGTCTTCCCTGCTTCTGTGCAAGGAACAGCCCCTGCTCCATCAGGGTTGAGAGCGTTTCTGCATGCTAGAACGTGCAGTCAGAAGTTCACTCTTCCTTTGAAGCTAATGTGACACCTCCTGGAGGCAGTGCAATTCGTTTGCCATTTGAAGTACTTCAGATTAAATACGATTATACTCAAAGTTTAGTGGAGAAATGTAGAAGTGAAATGTTTGCCAGCAGTTCCACGCAGTGCACCAGGCTCCAGCCCCACGCTGCCTCCATGGCACACACACTGCATCCTAAGGGAGGTCAGAGCCACACTGCCATCCTCTGGGTCATCTCCAACCTGCAGAAATCGAGGAAATGTCACAGAAGTGCAGTGCAAACTGTAACAACAGCGTGTGCAGACTGTGTGTTTATACACAATACCAACAATACCTGTGCAGTTATTCCTCTTCCCACGTGGCTCTGCCTGTTCCTCGTGGGGTGCAGCTCTGCTCTGTGCTGCTCACAGGGGCTGCAGGAGCTCGTCTTGTGCTTGTCTCACTCTGAACAGCAGCAGTACAGAGGGCTGTGGTCGTTTGGTGGCTGCTTGTGTGTGTTGTTGGAGTTTATTTTTGCATTGCTTACTTTTCCTGGTGAAACACAAGCTGTGTTCTGAGCAGAACCTCAGATCCTGCCCAGCTCAGGCCCGTGATGTGGCAGTTTGTCATTACACTGAGCTCTGACACTGGCTGCCTGCTCTCTCTGATCTGCCCTGAGCTGCTTGGCCTCGTGCAGCGCCTTCGGTGCCCTACAGAAACTGTACAGCCACACAATTTTCAGTGATATTTCATCTGATATTTTTACCTGTACATATGACACTCAGGTAATTGCTGATCTTGGCAAAACAAAAAAGAACTGACCCCTCTGGGGAGGTCTTCTCTACACTGTATGCATACACAGCTCTGATTTCTGAGATCATTATCTGCTCACCACCTCTCCACAGCTCCACTAGAGAACTCAGTCCAAGTTCCCAAATACTTCAGTCTGCTTGAGTGCTGGGGCCTCTTTCCTTAGCAGGACACCGAGATCACCTGCAGTGTTGTTTTACATCTGTACCAATGTCCTTTCTCTTACAGAAACCCGACATGAACGGCATTGTAAAGCCACCATTTCTAAGGTACATTTTGAAGCTTTTTATTGTGTCAGTATTTATTTTGATGTATGTTATTGTACTGTGAGGGGAAATGAGGATGTTTTGTCCCAAACTGCTCTGGCCCTAGGCAGGCAGTGCTCAACCCCTGCACCTTCCTCGGGAGCAGTGGGAGGGGAGCACAGGGCAGAGGCCCTTCCCCAGCACTGAGTGCTCCTCCTGAGCTTCAGTGGAGGGCAGAGGTCAAACCCAGACTTCTCTGGGAGCCTTCTAAGGGCACCCAGCTCTAATCTGACATTAACTTACCACACCTGGGGCTGCAGTGCGTGAGGTTCCCTGTCCTGAACCTCTACAAGTTGTGCAGAGCACATAGTGTAAAACCATAACGTGTTCTTCCAGCAGCATTGGCTGCAGCACAGGGGACCCTGGGGAACTCTGTGCATTTCAGGGAGCCCTGGGGTAACTCTGTGTGTTTCTTTTCAGCGGCGAAAATCCTTTTGCAACTGTGAAACTCAGACCAACAGTAACAAACGACAGATCAGCACCAATTATTCGATGAATATGTGATGCATATATGTATTTCCTCCTTATAAACATCATCTGCAGTAATGACAATTGCTATCTAAACTCGTTCTAAAAATTATTTAAGTGTAATTACTGTAAAATAGAATCATACTGGTATAGATTTCTGCTTGAAATGATGAGGTTCCTGCTTTGGGCTGTGCTTGGAGCTCGATCCCCTGTACACCTCTCCTGTCAGGGACAGATCTGTGGAAATAGTGGAGATCGTGGGGATGCTCCAGGAAACGTGACTAGCTGAAAGCTCACAAACCTCAGCTTTTGGCATTTGCTGTTTGGAAATTGCCATGGTAAGGTGTAGAACAGGAGCCCTGCATACGCCAATTACTGAATTAGAAAAGGCTGATTAATTTCTCTTAGCAGCAATGCACCACCTGCCTTATCCAAGCAGGGGATTGATTGCCTGTACACAGCAACGAGCATTGTTTTGTTTAGAAAGACACTCTTGGTTATAAATAAATATTTATCCTCTATGCACATGTAATGCTTTGCTTAATGGAAGACAAGTTATAAAATGTTAACATAAACCTATTTTAAGTCTAAAATATTGTCAACATTCTTCAATACTTTTTTATTTTTTAAAACACACCGTCAAACTTCAGTCACACAAAAATCCTACAGTGCCAGTGCCTTCCACAGCTCCTTATCAGAATGAAATAAGGGCATGCCTAAACCCTTACCCTTGGCACTGAGCAGTGCCACAGCCTCTCTCCTTCAGTAAGCATCCCCTGCCACAGTCAGAAGTGACTGATGGTGCTGAACTGACACCAGTTCTGTGCTGGCAGGTACTCACCCACAGCCACTACACGGTGGCAGCACAGACAGCACTTCCCTGCTGTCCTCAAAAGCTGTAAGACAAAGGGATGTACCTGACTAGGCAAGTACGGCCCTAAAAACATCACCATTTTCCATCCCAGTCCGTAGCTGGGATTATTAACTTCACTTTCACACTAAACACATTATCAGACACACTAGTCACGTATTTAATAATCCAGCCACAAGTTGAGGATTGCAAAAGGAAAAGCAGTTTTATTTAGTTTTCAAGAGGTGCCACTAAACATGGAAAACAAGTTCGGTTTTCATGTTTTGCAATGCACATGCTCATAAAAGATTAAGTTTAAATTACATGCAAGAGACTAAGTTCCTTCACACTTTACAAAACAGGTCTGAAGCAAATAAAATGATTGTACATGACATTTACATTAGAAAGAGTACGCTAACAGTTGTAGCTCCCATAGCACATCCACGTCCATCCCATCAGCCAAAAGCTGCCCCACAATTGGGGCATCTCCGCTGCCTCAGCGCCAGGCAGAACAGAATCCCGATGGGAAAGAACACAATGGCACACAGAACACCGAGACAGGTGAAGGTGTCCTCCAGCACGCCAACCCTGGGAAGTGGAAAACAGCCGAGTCAGAGAAGCCCTGGTGCTGAACCCAGGTTACCTCCTATTGATCTCACATCCACCACAAGAACACCACTCATGCAGCAGAAGTGCAGTGCAAAGAGCTGGCTTCCCCCACCCCCCCTTTAGAAGGCTTTTCTGCTCACAGCTTGCAACAGAAGGCTTTCAATTACACCCCCTAAAGAAAAACAAGGAATTCTTGTGCGATAAGAGCAAGGACCACAGATAAGACACGTGAAAGGTTCCATTCAAACCAGCACTTTAGTTCCAGACAGCAACCATTTATCAACCACCACAGCCCTGGACTGCTGAGAGAGCCACGACAGCTCTGAGCAGCTGTGTTAGCTGCAGGCACTGCTTAGTTCAGCTGCACTGAGGAACACACACCGGTTGCAGTAAAAGCTTTTCCCTCAGTGTCTGTCTGGGGGAAGGATCTGGCCCAAAGCTGCGTGCCTTCAGTGGGACACCCAGCACGAGGCAGCAGCACGTAACCACGCTCAGAGCAGGGCTGGGTGTCCCACCAGTGAGCCTTGTCACTGAGCACAGCAGCAGTTTTTCACTTGGCTTCCACAAACACAAAGCAGTGAGCACAGATAAAAAGCACCACGGTCAGCTCTGCCAGCAGATCAGTATCCAAGCACACTTTTAACTTAGTCCTGGACTTATTTCTGCTGTACCCAGACTTCCCCCAGAATGAAGGCAGGCAGAACAGCCTGATTATTCAGACTTAAGAAATTTGAGCAGCTAGAATAAGCAGTCAGAATCCAGAGGTTAGCAAAACACCCGAACAACAAGGGTCCTGCTCTGACTGCCCAGGGCAGGAAGGTCACCAGGAGCAGAGCTCAGTGACCTTGAAGTGCTAGCACAGGCACAGTGCCAAGGCCAGCGAGCTGCTTGTTCCCTGCACAGCACTCACAGACACTACTGCACAAGTGAACACAGTGAGGGAAAGAGATGCACACTCTGAGACCATTCCCTTACTGCAGCTGCTTAGAACTTCACATCTTGTACCAACTTTAAGAGCCATCTCCCTTCCCCTCAGCTATCGTAAGAAGCTGAAGTCTTTTTCAAGCATTCCTGATACTGCTCACTGAAATCCTGAGCTGAACACCAAGCTCCCTATCAGTCCCCTCCTTCTGATGAGCTAACTTCTGCTTACAGAGTTGTTACGACAGAATCTGATGTTCTCTATACCAAAGAGATATTCTCACAGTACACAGTTCTTAAGTCTCCAACAGCTCCATCAGTGCAATGAGACCGATGCTGCCATTGCCATAATACTGATTCTGGCCCCAGCACACGATGTCCTGCCTCAGACCTCAGCCACTGCTGCTCTGCAGCTGCAGCACATCTCCCCTCATTCCCCATCTGCTGAGCCACAACTTCAGATCATCCTGAGCTCCAACACCTGTGTGCATAGAGAGAGAAGAGCAAAGAGAGATCAGCTCTGCAGAAGTGTTCAGCAGTTACATCCCAACCTCCAGGAAGTGAAACCCTAACCCTGTTCCCAATGTGGTGCAAGCTCTGCAGAATTAGTTCCAGTGCTGTAGGCACCCACTTCTTTCCAAAGTTTCATAGCACTTCCTTTTCAGATGCTGGGAAGGTTTAACATCTTCTCCTTGCAGTCCCTTTCAGCTCCTATTCTCATACCTCCATTACCAAATCACAATTCCAAATATCAACATCAGCTTAAAGTCCAACGTAAGCTTCACCTGTGACACAGCCAAAGCCCAGAAGCCATCCTTCTCCAACACTCAGCACATGTGAAGGGCAGTGATTCTGGCTTGTCACTCACAGGTACTATCAGCAATTCAAGCACTACAGACACGTAACACAGTGCTTTGTACAATGGTTGTGTCAGGAAGCATTGTGTTCTGTGTGTGTAAGAACACAGCACGAGGTAACAGCAGAGTGCTGCTCTGGGGATAGATAAAAGCACAGGGCAGTCTGCACTGATGAGACCTGAGCAAACAGCTGCTGGGGCACACAGCTGCTCCAGGTTACCTGCTGCATTTCACTCCGTTGCTCTTTTCATGACTGAAAGAATGGATGGACTTAAAGCACAGAACCCCACTTCCATTTCTAACACTTCTACTACAGGTTTGGACACCGACCATTAACTGCAGCAGCAAGAGCAGATCTCTTGGAGGCAGGACTGTCCTTGATGCAGTTTGTTTGAGCTCTCTTCTGTACCAGGTTTGCCAACCCCTGTCTCTGTGCAGCTGAAGCTGTGAATGGCTCCATTGGGGCAGACAGACACAGCTGCACACACCACCACGCAGCCCTTCTGTGTCTGCTGGCTTGCAGACAATGTCAGTAGGTTTATGAGGGTCTGAGAGGCTTCGTGCCTCCCCCACCCAGCACGTAAAGCATTTCTACCCCTGCAGTGAAAGTGCTGACAAACAACACCGTGTGCCAGCAGACAAAAAGGAGCCAGACCATCCCTGCTGCAGAAACACACCCTGATCCTGGCACAGTACTGACTGGCAGCACTTCCCCTGCATCACCTCAGCAAACAGAGCTCTGAGGAAGTGCAGCCACCAGAGGTGCTCAGCAGTGCTCTTCAGTCCGTCCTGAGCTCTGCCACAACCAACTCCAGCCCAGGATCCCCATCACAGCACAGCTCTGGTGGCTGTTTTCCTTCCCCTCTCACCACAGAGGATTCCCCACTGCACTGAAGTGGGAAGAACAGCCAGAGGGGACAGAGGGTACTGCAGGAGAAAACAGTCAGTACTGTCCCAACTGGAAGAAAGGCAAACACACCACAAAGGCATCTACTGTGCTGCACATACTCCAGGTTAGTAATGCTCCATCCTGACTTCTATATGCAGATTCAATTAAAAGTAAAAAAATAAAAATAAAATAAAAATGCATTAATCAAAAGAAAAGAATAACAGTGGAGAAAAGGCAGCCCCCCATCAACGTGCCTTTCCTACCCAGCCTTCACTTCTTAACCCCAAAGCAGCTGTTACTCCAGCTATGACACAACAGCAGCATTTCAAGTTGCACACACTGTGCATCCTCCTGGAAGCGTTCAACTCTTGTTCTGTTAGTGTTTGAACATCTTCTCCTTGCCTTCCAAGAATGTCACGTTAAGCTCCTGCCCTAAAGTCTCTGTGACAAGTAAGTCATGGCACTCAGTCAAGCACATGAGCAGCCTGGTTTTGATTTGGCCTCAAGGAACACAGGAGTGGTTAAACACGAGGGGGCCCATCAGGGTTCTCGTGGTCAGCCCTGCACAGCACTGCTGTCCAACCCATTACCATCAGCTCTTAATCAGCTCACGAGGAGCCAAGTCCTCTACTCAGCATGTGACCCTGATGCTTTAAACAGAACTCCCTTTAAACGCTCCCCCCTAAACGTGGGGATCCAGGAAGGAGCCTCTGGTCACACCGAGTGACACTTAAAAAAACTACACAACAAACTGTGATCAGATTCACCAGCAGCAGCAGGACCGGGTCAGGGAGGGACAAAGCAACGGGGAAACACTGACAGCAGCAGCAGCACAGAGCACAGCTCAGCTCAGCACAGAGCACAGCTCAGCTCAGCACAGAGCACAGCTCAGCTCAGCACAGAGCACAGCTCAGCTGCCCCTTGGTGCCACAGTGCTCCACTCACTACCACAGCACTGCACCAGCACCTCCTGCTCTGTGTCACCACCTAATTTTAGATCCACGCTTACCCCATCACCATCTGCACAGTCACCGAATGCAGAGGGAGGAATAGAACTTTTTATAAAGGAGAACATGAGTATTTCAGCTTGTGCTCGTGCACCTCACCTCAGTGAGGGGTGATCAGATCCCATGTTCAAACTGGAGATTCACTCGTAACCAAACTGAAGTTTTGTTCTACAGCATAACCACATGAAAGCTGATTACAACTGCACCACTCCCAATCTAAAAGTGGAAAGGTTTATTTATACTGCAAGCAGTGTCTAGGATTTAAGCTATACTGCAGCTGCCAGCTCCATAAAATAAGGTCAATTATCCCCACTGACAAGCATTTAATGCCAAATTACTCTTCAGATAAATCTTTTCTTGCAAGTAAGTCTCTAAACACAAAGTCACACACTCAGGATCAGAGCAGCACACTGAGATTTGCAAACACAACATCAGTGCAATTTAACACGGGTGTTTTTAGACATAACACTACATCCCAGTATTTAAATGAATGCTCATCAGCATTTTACATCCTTTAAGGGGTGGTCAAGGGTCATCCCAGGTAATCAACGACAGCGTTCTGGGTGCATCATCAGCCCTGCAAGGCATGAAAAGAAACAACACTTCAATGAAAGCAATCTGCAGCTCTTATGCACCAACACACCTGGGGCAATAAAGCAGGCCCAGGTCCCAGAGCACCACCAGGGATAGAGAGTCCTGGGAGTGCAAGTGATGAGCAGGAAAGACTCAGTGTGCAACTTCCACTGTGAAACAGGAAACAGAGATGCTTCTCTTTGTGCCTATCCCACTCAACGCAGCAACAGCAGAGCAGCTGGGCAGAGCAGCTGAAATCCCACCTGCAAGCAGCAGCAGAAAATGACAGCACTGCCACTGCTGAGCACATATGGTACACCAACAGCTTTACTTTCTTCTACAAGAGGAGGCAGCTCCTGCAGCCTCCAGCTGTGTGCACTCTGAACAGCAGCCAGTCCCTGTGCTTCTCCTCACTCACCTGTGTACACATCCAAACTACTGCACCTCTGCTTACCTCCTCACCCAGCAAACACAACCAGTCCCCTCCTCCTCACTGTGAAGGTAAGCAGCCATCAGCACACCAACACGGAGCTATCAGCTGGCAGTGACTGGCTGGCAGCTGCAGAACTGATTATTTTATACGTTTTTAGTTTCTTATTTAAAACAGTGATCCTTCAGGGAATAGGTTTCTGCTGTACTTTGTTAGGTGCCTAAAGCCTCATTTACTTCAAGTTTTGATTGCTTCCCAAAACTCAGTTCAAAACAGTAGCTCAGAAAGCACACAAGCTTTGCTGTTCTCACGTGGGATCCCACGGAGGGGCTTCACCAACTCCCCCTGCCAGCCTTAGGCAATGGCCTTCCTGCTGAGCTGCAGCGTGCCCCCGCTCCCAGCCTGCCAACAAGGCCCAGCTATGCTAGCCAGGAATTGCAAGAGGCACTCGTGCTCAGTTCTCCTCCAGCACAGCTTTCTCCTTTGCAGTCATGTGCTTCAGTGAATTTCATGCCCTAACTGCTCCAGCCACCAACTGACAGCACAGTGGGGAACGGCCCATCCCATCCCAGCAGCACATGCTCACAGAAAGCTGTGTACCACCAAAGGGAGCTGCTGCACTGCTACAGCTGCTCCTCCTCACTGCAGCCCTCTGAACCCTATTTTCAAAGCTGGCTTTGCTCACAGGATTCCAAAGGACCCCCACAGCACATCATCCTGCTACAGGAACCACAGCCCACAGGTTTGCTCTGAGAGCACATCTGATGAGCAGCTACATCCCTTGGCTTCCTTGAATATTTAGCCAATACATATCATGAAATCATAAAAAGACAATTCAGTTAACATTTAAATATATTTATTCTGAATAACCACGGAAATCCTGTGCCCTGACAGAGATCTGTCAAATCACACACAGTGTTTGTGACTGAAGTAACTGAAGGGAGACCAGAAGACTGAAACTCTGAAATTCACACTTCTCATTCTCCAATCCCAGCAGAAGCTTTAGCATTAAAACAGTCTGGAAGCCACTATAACACTTCTCAAGGAGGTATTTTATAGCTCTCAGAAGAGAAAGCCACTACAGTCCAAGAGCATATATATTTTCCCCTCATCCTTTCCTTCAAACAATGCAAACTTATTAAATAGGAACACAAAAACCCATCAGGGCCAACCATGGGCTCTGCCCCAGGTTCTGGAAGAACCCTATTGCAAACTTCAGATAAAAGAATGCTTTCACCCTTTTTAAACAGAGCTATCTTCCATTAAGCAACAGGAAAACAAATACCCCTCTGCAGTTAGTTCTAACCACCAACAAAAGATGGGGAAAGAAAATGGAAGTGTCCTGAAAAGAAGCCATTCTGCAGTGACTCAGGCTGTTCTTGGGAACATAACACAGTTTCTAGTTTCAAAGCCAGACCTCACCAGTCCTCACGTGTCAGACACCAGCAGTAAAGCAGCACTGTGCACCTCAGCTGCACTCCCTGCACATCAGGGTGGGGTTGGAGGAAGAGCTCACTCTGAGCCAACAGCACTGCAAGCAGCTCTGGGCTCTGCACGACACAGAGCCACGTGGCTGGGATGGAGTCTGTCATTAGGAAGCAACTCTGACCTAGGATGAATGAGGATGATCTGTCTAATGAATAACTTCAGGCAAGAGGGACAGATCACGAGATGGGAGAGTCAGCCCTCAGACACACCACTGCTTCAGAGAGTGACTGAGCTGTTTAAAAAAAGCATTACTGTAGTGACCACGGGCACTGCTACCTATCTCTAGAGAAAGCCTGGACAAACAGAGCCTGGAGATCAGCAGCTAACTACTGCAGGATGTTACCTCCACATTCATCTGTGACTGCCCAAGCAGCAGACCAGGACTGCGTGTTTCCCCCCCAACATCACACTTCTCATATGGGAAATGGTTTTCAGTTCAGTCAGCAATACTCACGTGCCCTAGTGCAGAAGCCTGCTCAGTGTTTCTGATAGCACAAACTGTCAGTGGGCTTTAGCCTCTGTCCCTTGCGTTCTCAGCACAGCCACAACCAAAGATTCTCCCTCGTGTTCTAAAGCAGATGAATTTCTCTAATAATTGTGCACAGTATCAGATCAGAAGAGTAACAGAAAGGCTGCCTCTGTAGCTTAATACAACTTTTACACACTATTCATAACTTTTCATGTTACTGATGCCCTCTCAGCAGCTTTCTGTTCAGTGTGGCATTCAGAATGTATCCACATGTTGCACTCCCCATAAAGTAGGTTTCCAGGCCAAGAAGTGAACTAGAACTACGTTCAAGGTCTTGAGAAGTCAAAGAGGATTTGGGGCTGTAAGAGAATAAGGCAGCGTCACCTTCCAGAACACAAACCCTCCTCAGTATCCCATTAACATATCCAGCAGGACACTCCCCACCAAATCTCACCAGCTTCTCTTGGAGTGCTACAGCATCAACTCCTTATCTAACCCAAAGAGAACCACACAGTGCTTTTCTTCCCTCAGCACCATCACTGAGGCTTTGCCTCCCCTAAAAGCATTGTGCAAAGAAGGCTATGACACATCATTACTCAATTGTGGTCCTTGGGATTCTGACCAACACCACTTCAGCAGTGCTGAGAAGAGCCCTGCAGCATCCCTGTGAGGCACTGTGCTGTGCACAGAGCTCTGGCTACCTCTGGCAGCAAAATGATTTCAGAAAACTATTTAAGTCAGATCACTTAAAAATGCCTTACAAACATTCAGCCTTGCTCATTTTCCCAGATTTGGCTAAAAGGACCCTAGGCTTAGATATCATACTGCAAATTATTCTTCCAAAGGAATCTCCAAGAGCATCTCAGGATGACTACAAGAAAAACAGAGAGATCTAAAGACACCACCAAGAGTCCTCCAACCCTGGGCCACCACTACATTTTTTAGATTGTTCGGGTTTAGGACAAGGTTTGTATAAACAAACTGCTTGCCTTCTTCTTCTCTTCTTTAACCATTGGTTAAATGCTGATCTTTGAAGTTGTTCTCTCATTACAGTTCCACCAATAGCTGCCTGCTCTTTTTCTGGTTGTCTCCACTCTGTCAGATTAACACTTGGAACCAAATCTATTGCTCTCCCCATACTTTCAGCAGTAAAGGGACTCCTAAAGAGAACTCTCCAGCTCAACAGTACTGATGTTGTTGGTGAGCACTGACACTGCCCTGCCTGGCTCTGCACAGCCAGGACCTGAGGACACTCAGCACAGCAGTTCCTGATATCCCAACGTGACCACAGTCAGAAACCACAGCATTTCACAACGAAGTCACGCTCCTCGCTTTCAGTGGTCACAAGTGCATCAGACAGAACTTCCTGGCAGCCCTTCTCCTGAAAACCAGCCCTCCACATCCGCAACTGAACTTCCTTTTCACAAAAAACACAGCTTACACCTTCCTCCTCTGCACACAATAGATTCACAATTGCAAGAAGCCCACAGTGTTGTGCACAGCAGTCGTCCAGAGCCCACTAGGGTACACCACACTGAAGCACTGCACAACTGCTGGGCTTTTCCAGTTCGAGCCACTCTAATGCACACATGAACAGAAACCAAGCAACTACAGAGATACTCCTCATCTCAAACACAAAACCCAGGACTTGTTTCTCAGGTAGAAGACTGCTTTACCTGCAGGCAGGACAGCCTCCAACTACTACTACGGAGGTGGTGGTGGCAGGCTGCTGGATGATGGTGTAAGTGCTCGAGTAGTTCGGCTGCGACGTCGGTGGAGGAACCGCATATCCTAAAGTAAAAGAACACCAAAGCTGAATCACAGTGTGTGAGGCACAGAGGACAATGGTAATCTGGGAGAAGGCACGGAAAGGGAACGTGGAATAAAGACAGATATGTCTTGGTGAAGCACTGCATCAATCCACCAAAATCTGAGCTGAATATTGGTGAGCAAACCCAACAAGAAAAGCACTTAATAATCCAAGTATCCAGTACAGTTTAACCACCTGGAAAGGGCTTAAGCTAATTATTAACTCTGAGTTTGTTTCAGCTGTTGAAACACAGGGGAAAAACAGTTTAAACAAATGAGGACTGTGGATTTCACTTCGGGATGTTATGGATCAGCAACGTGCCACCCCAGAAGCAAGTCACGTGACACAGAACAAACCCTCCCAGCTCAGCTCCCGCACACGAAGGTCACGGCCACGGAGAGGTGGGAGCAGCACGGCGCGGGCAGGAACTTCTTCCACAACATCCACGCCCTCAGAGAACGCGTTACCCGAACAACTGCAGTTGCAAAGTAGAAGTCCTCGACTACTATGCTAACGTTAAAGGCGAAGCAGCCGAGGCAATGCGCAGGGGCGGCCCNGACGAGGAAGCGGCGCCCTCGCCTCGGCGCCCAACTTACGGGCGCCGCCCTCCGCCCCGCCCGGGGGCGCCGGAGCTTCGGCGGCGGCGGCGGCGCGAGTTCCCCCGGGGCGGCGGCGGTCGGGGGGGGG
>VXAB01005282.1:569107-627968 GCA_013399175.1 Odontophorus gujanensis
CTTGGTGAAGCACTGCATGAATCCACCAAAATCTGAGCTGAATATTGGTGAGCAAACCCAACAAGAAAAGCACTTAATAATCCAAGTATCCAGTACAGTTTAACCACCTGGAAAGGGCTTAAGCTAATTATTAACTCTGAGTTTGTTTCAGCTGTTGAAACACAGGGGAAAAACAGTTTAAACAAATGAGGACTGTGGATTTCACTTCGGGATGTTATGGATCAGCAACGTGCCACCCCAGAAGCAAGTCACGTGACACAGAACAAACCCTCCCAGCTCAGCTCCCGCACACGAAGGTCACGGCCACGGAGAGGTGGGAGCAGCACGGCGCGGGCAGGAACTTCTTCCACAACATCCACGCCCTCAGAGAACGCGTTACCCGAACAACTGCAGTTGCAAAGTAGAAGTCCTCGACTACTATGCTAACGTTAAAGGCGAAGCAGCCGAGGCAATGCGCAGGGGCGGCCCCCAAGCACAGCCCGTCCGTGCCCAGGCGGTCCCGCTCGGAGCGCTCCCGGATCGCGGCGCGCTCATCGCGGCCCCGAGGACGGCGGCGCGGTACCGCCCGCACGGAGCGCTCCGTCCCCGCGCGGAGCAACGGCCGCGGGGGCAGCGGCTCCGCACCCCCNGAGGTGCGGGAGGCGCCGCCTTAAAGGGGCCGCGGCGCGGAGCCGAGAGGAGCCCCCACGCGCAGCCCCGCCCCGCACCCACCCCGCGTCGCGGGATCTTCCGCGGGAAATGCGAAAAGCGCGCGTGCAACGTAACGCAATGCGGAGTAGCGCTCCCTCGTTTGGGGAAAGACGCGTCCCCGAAACGAACGTCACGTGACGCGGAGAAATCCCCGTTCGGAGAAGTGACGTTTGGGAAGGGCCGCGTGGGGGGGGGGCGTTTAAGAGCCCGGAGCCCATTTCCGAGCTCTGCCCTCGGCGGAGTTGTGGTTGTGTCCCCAGCGCAGCGGGGAGCTGGGAGCTGCTGGCCACGCACCGCTGGCCTCGCGTGGGAGCTCCTTACAGTCAGCATGGGCGAGCTGCCCTGGCTGTGAGCGACGTGCCGTGGGAGCTGAGCTCCTTGCACAGCCGTTCCTGCCACTGTCACGCACGAGCAGAGCTGTGGTTCAGACCCAAACCGTGAGACACGCACAGGAAATCCTCCTTCGCCTCTTTTCCCGATGCCTAATTCCCACGGAAAACAACGCACGTCTTGGTTTCATCCACTTAAAGGGCACCAGGACCGATAACCACTGGCTGGATCACAAACACGGCCGCCCAAACCCCTGCAATACCAAATACTCAAATACAAATGCTACTTTATAGATAAATGTCACTGAAATAAACGCTGAAATCATTGGAACACTGACGTGAGCGGTGCTGCAAAGGGCCCGAGCGCAGCGGGGGCAGCGACACAGCGGGCAGCTCTGCCCACGGGCACCGACGGCACAGAGCACAGAGCGGGGCGCGGGGCGCGGGGCAGTTGTGCGCTCCGCTGCCCCTAGAAGCCCCCAGTTCTCGTCCGTCTCCTGAGATTCCCTGAGTCCCTTAGGAACGTGGAATGTGGTGTCAAACCCGGACCAGGCCGTGCTCTGCAGAGGGCTGCGGGCCGCCCAGCAACCTTTGGGTCTCCGTCCGTTCCGCCCCCCCCACCCCCCGAGGCGTGCCAGGAGCGGAGAGCTCCCGGAGCCGCAGCCCCACGCCGGGCGCAGCCGCTGCCCGCCCACCCGCGGCCATTGGGAGCGCAGTGTCACCGCCCCGCGCCGGTGCATCACGGGGCGGCCGCGCTGCAAAGGGCCGGGCCGTGCGGGGCCGTGCGGGGCCGTGCGGGGGCGAAGCGGCTGCGATCCGCAGGAGGAGAGCGGGGACGCGGGCGCGGGGCAGGTGAGCGGCGGAGGGGCGCGGACCCCGCGCTGCGGTGCGGTGCGGTGCGGTGCGGTGCGGTGCGGTGCGGTGCGGTGCGGTGCTCACAGCCGCAGCGCGGGGCGGTTCCGGCTCCGCTCGGGATGCCGGCGGGCCGTGCGTCTGCGCTGCGTCCCGAGATCCGCGTGGATGCGAAGCGGCGAGCCCACGGCCGCGGTACCGCCGTGAGAGGCGCTGCCCACGCGCGCTCCTTTGCAGCGAACGCAGACGTTCGTTTCGCGGCGGTGCTCCCCGGGTGCAGCGCTCCGCGTGGAACTCCGCCTCCGTTATCCGGAGCGAAATGTCCCGCAGCCGCCGCGTCCGTTCCCGCAGTTGCGGCCGTACGGACCGCGGCGCGGCTGAGATTGGGGGGAGGGGGCGGCCCTGGGACAGCGGGAGCTGCAGTTCGCTGCGGCACGGCCGCCCTGCCGACAGTGCCTCTGTGATTTCCCACGCTTCTCCTCCAAACACCGCGTGTCAGAACTCCAGAGGACAGACACCCAGAAACCCGTTCACCTCACTGCCTCGAGTGTTGGGATTCTCGAGTTGCGTCTGCGTGGACGGCGCCCATTCCACCCCATCTGTAGTTTCCTTTGTGATGCCTGGAAATGTCACTCGGTTTTTCTGGTGCTGGTTGGGGTGCTCTGCCTGCCTGGCCTGCCACTCCTGCAGAGGCCTCCATGTGTGTGTTCATCCTCCTTTAATGCTCCTTTCGGATCAGACTCCGTTGGATCATCACGGCGTCACGCAGTGCCTCGTGCACCCCACTCTTGCTGTGTTTAGACTGCTCAAAACTCAGTGCGTATTTTCCTCTGTTACAGAGACTGCTTTGCAGGATTTCACTGCAGACACTGACAGCCGTATTTTCATGGGCTTCATCGTCCTGCTGATACCGCATCATTTCCACCCCACCTTCACTTTGTTCCATTCCATTTTTTTGTTTGCCTTTCTGTACTGGCTCCCTTGGGACGAGGTAGAAATGCAGACAGAGAGGAGAAGCAGAAGGTCCCGGAGCACAGCCAGCTGTACAGGCCCTACTTCTCACTCCTATCTCTTAAACACAACATTATCTTTGTCTTCCTGCTCCTGCTGAGAGCTCAAATGGAGATCCTCAGCACCACTTCCCTGTGGGAAGGCACTGCAGCAGCAGTGCTGCAGAGCCCCAGTGCAGCACAGAGCTCTGGCACTCGTGCAACACAACAACCAAGAACCAAAAGTGGAGGTTCCTCACAGAAGTGATGCAGCAGCTACCCAGAGAATGTCGTGTTTGTGACCTTCCTGCCTCTTCTCACCGTTGCCTTTTATTCCCTGCTGGACCCAGCTTTGTAGGCACCCAGCGGCCCCTGCAGGAACACGTGAATTCAGCACAGTAGATGAGTGTGTGTGTTGCTCCCACCTTCTGAACCCCCTCCCTGGCATCCTCACGGACTCACCAGGCAGCTCTGATGCTGGTGTGGCTGCTTCCACGTTCTGTGTTGTTTGTCTCCAGCTCTCAGGTGTGGTGCTAACTGCCTTCAGAAAGCAGGCAGGTTTGAAAGCTGCCATTTGTCATCTGACCTGCGGTGTTCCTCTGAGCAAGGACTCCCTTTTTCTGTCCTTTGTTTTTTTTTTAAATGCAAATTCTTTTTCTGCTTATCCCTTCCTGGTCTTTCTCTACGTAGTTCTCACGCTCATCAGTAGCAGTTGTACATGCAGTTGCACAACAGAGAGTTCAAGACCCAGTTTTGCATTAATCACTCATTTTTGCCTTTCAGACATGGCCACGTCCAGTTCCCTTCTGTGGGCTGTTGACATTTTTGGGAGGGTTTACACTCTGTCTACGGTTGGTCAGTACTGGGAGCTCTGTAAGGACACACAGCTGGAATTCAAGCGTGTTTCTGCTGTCAAGAAGTGCTGCTGGGGAATTGCCTGCGACCATCAAGTGTACACCTATGTATTCTCGGGTGATGTTCCCATCAGATACCAGGAAGAAACCTATGAGAATCAGGTGTGCAGTGTTACGGGTACTTCAGCTATGCCTCACAGTGAAACAGCAGTACTCCCTTAGGTCAGCTGTCTCTGTGTGTTTTTCTCGTCGTATAACTCGTGTTTCTGAAGAGTACATGTGTGCCAAGTACGTTGCTCTTAATATTTTAACTCCCTAAGGAAGGTCTTCCCCAGAGCAACAGCAGCAGGTGCTGCAGCACAGTGCACACAGTTCCCTTTTGAAAATGACCGATGGAACTTCCAGCCAACAAAAACATTATTCTTAAGAAAATGCCATTTTTGTAGTATATCAGGGAATTCTCTAGCAAGGGCTCTCCACTGAAGCCCATTTCCAGCTTTTTGGTATAAAAATGTTATTAAGATCCTTCCAATGGAAGATACTTCAAAAGAATGTCTTTGAAACAGTATTTTAAAGAAAATGTGTCTATTTTGGTTTTAACTTAACCAGAAGTTATTTGAGAGACAAAACACAGGGATTCCTTTCAATACATTTCACAGCTTCCCAGGGGCTCGCAGGATAAATGTAAGCTGAGAACAGACATTAACTTATCTACATAGGTGAGAATACAACAAACTAATTTAATACGTAATTCAACACTGACACAGCTTTGCACCCATTTAAGAATGTTCCTTTTCTGTGGAAATGTTCTTTAAAATGCCAATCTAAAGGCTGTCTGTTATTGTAAACTTTTGTTTGTTTGTTCTAGTTTATGAAAAATGGAAAACAAGATGCTAGAAAGCACAGAAAAGAAATATTCTGCCAAGAGCCAACAGCAGAATTAAACTCGAGTTGTACCCCAACGTGCAGGGCAGCATCACCTGACAAACCTTGCCACTGTTTGTATAGTGGGTAAAACTGGGGGGGGACACCAGAAGAATCACAACTGTGCTGGTGAAGAGCTGAGCAAGTTGTCTGTTCTACAACTGATAAAAGCCAGATTTAGGGAAAAAACCTCTCTGTAATGTAAGGTACAAGAACATTTACTGATGTAGTTGTCTTGACGAGGTTTCTTGCACAGAAACAAGCTGTTTCTCTGTGTAGGCAAGGTGCTAATCCTCTTTCTCCTGTGGGTTATACCAGAAATCCCTCTGCCATCCACACAGCAGTTATCCTAATGCGACCATGCCACACATCACCAAGAAAAATGTACTGTTATAGTAAAATGTATCACTGGGCATTCCTATTTAGCTGGAAGTTACTTGGTTGGGACTGGCCCTGCAGTCAACCAACCCTTCTCTGGTACTTCAGAAAAGCTTCTTACAAAGAACACACGAGCTGCGGCCCTGCAGCGCTTGCACATTCACCCCGAGAATCAATCTTCTCATCTAGTTAAAAAATAAACTTGTGATTCAGCAGGATTTGCAGGTGTCCGCCGTGGTGATGGGACCCCAAATAAACCGTTTTCTCTGTTATTTCTGGCAGCGCTGGAATCCAGTCGGTGGCTTCTGTGAGAAATTAATGCCCAGTGACCGCTGGCAGTGGAGTGATGTGAGCGGGCTCAAGCATCAGCAGCTTGATAGTTTCACACTGCCTTCACCACACTGGGAGTGGGAGTCTGACTGGTATGTGGATGAAAATATTGGAGGGGAACCAACAGAGAAAGGGGTAGGTGAACAATACTGAAAAGAGATCTGTTCTGGGAATCCTTAGTCTGTAAACTAAAAGCATTCTTATAAGTGGGAGAAAGGTCTGCGAAAATAGAAAGCACGTAACTTCCCGTAGCTCCTCCTTTCTGGGGGATAGCTCAACTAAATACCACCTGAGGAAGAATCTTGTTTGAAGGCTTCTTAAATTTGTAGTTGTTTTCCTCCTTGGATCAGGCCACGAAATGCTGCCAGCTTGGTATCACTGCTGTCTAAGATCATGATTAAGCAATATGCTGTACTGTGTCTTGTTTGTTCTCCATATATCATGCAGAGGAATTAGGACTTGATTCGTAAATCCTCCACAGAATTAGCTGATCTGTTAATTAGGCTGTTGGGACATGCACAGAAACCCGTACTGTGTTTGTAAGAAGGACTCGTGTGCAGAATTCCTCCGAGTGAAGATTTCAAGCTTTTCCTTGGTGCAGATTTTCATGAAAGAAAACTTGTGTTTGCAGGGCTGGACATACGCCATCGACTTCCCCAGCACCTACACAAAGGATAAGAAATGGAACTCTTGTGTGAGACGCAGGAGGTGGATCAGATACAGGAGATACAGATCACGGGATGTTTGGGCGAAGGTTCTGGAGATCTTTTCAATATTAACTGAAGTGATTTTTCTGAAATCCCAAATGGATATCTCTGTGCTTACAGTTGATTAGTGTTGCTCTCTAGGCCGGACCTGGATTCCTTGATTTCCAGCCTTGTAATGAAATTAATGAAAATCTGGGATTTTTCACAGAACTGTGTGGCAGGAAGGTGCCACATTTCATGTTAATGAGATGGGGACAGATACTCAGCCCCTCTACAAATTTCAGAACAACCTTTTAAGTTCATCTGGTTATTTGACCAAGCGTTCTCTTTCAAGATAGTGCCTGTTTAGCATCATTTACCAGCTCTGTCCTTTATCTGTATGAATAATTCAATAACTGAATCGTTTCTGTTCAGTTCTCCGAATGTGCAAAGATTGTAGTTTGTAATGTTCCAGATTTCCAATTGAAAGAACGTCCCTATGGAGCGTTCTGTGGCCAAAATTTCCTTCAGCTGGGGGCTGAACCTATGAGTCCATGCTGCTTCAGCTGCTTCCCACTCTGTATCTGGCAGCCTACGCTTTCCTTCTGTTCTCAGTCTTCCTCTCCTTGTTTCAGATCGTGTCACACGATGACCCGGACCGGCTGCCAGACCCTTTCAGTGACATCTCCATTGGGGGATGGGAAATCACTGAAGAGCCCCTCGGCCGTTTATCAGTGTGGGCAGTTTCTTTACAAGGAAGGGTACGTGCACGTTCCGTGAGTTTTCTCATTTGAATTACTACTGAAAAGGAGTTAAATACTTTTAAAGCAAGGTGAGTTGGTTATCATCTTCATTAAACTGTTTAAAATAAAACTTCCTATGCCTCAGGCTTCCCAGTAATAAGCGACAAGCATCCCACTCTAAAGGCTTACCTGCCTGACATACAAGATGCTTTCATTTCCCAAAGTAAAAGTGTCCAGAGGAAAAAATGCATTTTGAAAAATGCTGCTCAGCAGTTGTGTTCTGGAGCACCGTATGCCCACTACAGGCTGGGCTGCTTTATGTGTCTGATGTTCTTACATCAAGATAAGTGTGCAGCAGTGTGAGCAGGCCAGCAGATGGACTGGATGGCTCTGAAAGCTGTGCACAGAATGGAATTTTTATCCACGCTGCAGCAAACTGTGCTCAGTGAGAGCATGTCTAGGCTCTCATTCCAGTAGGAACATGTCTGTGCTGTATATTTGTTCCTTGGTTTGTTTTTTAACACGCCTTGACATGTATTGAAGTGAGTTGTTTTAAATCTTGAAATCACAGAATTGTGGGGGTTGGAAGGGACCTCTAGAGATCACCTCGTCCAACCCCCAGTGTACACAGAACATGCAGCAACAGGTCGTGTGCTCAGTCCAGCTTCATTTCCATGATAAAAGCCAATCTGTAAAAACACCTCCTCCCTTAATAAATAAGGAAATAATCTTCAGCAGCATAAAAAAGTATTTTTAAAGGCTAGAACGCAAACACAGCACTAAAAAGGGAGAAAAGACAGCTGTGAAAGGAGGAGCATTCTTTGCAGTCCATCGAGACATCATCATGCTTGCCTCAACAATTCCATTGTTGTTATCATACTTTTCTTTTTTTTAAATTTGTCTAGGTGTGGTACAGAGAAGATGTTTGCCATCACAATCCAGAAGGTTCCACATGGTCCTTAATCACCACTCCTGGTGAAGTTGCACAGATCAGCTGTGGACCCTATGACCTCCTTTGGGCAACTCTTTGGGAAGGGCAAGCCATTGTGAGAGAAGGAATTGACAGGAATAACCCTCAAGGTACAGCAGTATTATATTCACCAGGAAACTCCTTTGACTTTTGTAGTGGTGAACAAGAAAATATCATGCAATAGCTTCTGTGCTTTGTTCCCTGCAGGAATTTCCTGGAGCACTGTGGAGTCCCCAAGCTCTGAAAATGGGATCATGCATGTCTCTGTGGGCGTTGATGTGGTATGGTGTGTCACAAAAGATCGAAAAGTAAGAGGTGCCAATGCTCTGGTTCTGTTTTTATACTTCCTTTTTGCATCTGCTTTTCCAAACCAGGCACGTAACTTTCATGGGGAGTGGTGGTGATTTGGGCTCCCTGTACCTATGGGTTGAGGAATTCCAGCCCCTCTCATCATGGGAACACTTTCTGGTTTCTGACATACACAGTTGTGTGCAACTTCAGAAACCCCTTGCTAGTGTATCTTCCCTGGAAAGAAGACATGTTTGATTTCAAACAGAAATACGTTGCAGTAGCTTTGGATTCTTTACTTCAGCGCTGTATGGGTAACATGAATGAGATTCCTGCACGTAAGGATGTTACATGACTGAAGCACAGGAACTGATATAAATCAAGACAGTCACATTGAGATAGCGTAGCTCTTGCTTTAGACATTTATTTTTGGATAAACAAATGTCTAGTGGTTTAAAATAACTGAGTTACTGTGGCTTAATGAGGCACTGCTTGTCAACTGTGCCATTACACCTGACTGTGTCCTGCCTGCTCCATCTGCCATTAAATCCACTATATAAAAACAGAGAAGCTAGTATGATTTAATGCTATAATGCAATGGGAAGTGCAGCAATAATAGCAGGGCAGCAAAGTCCCAGGCTACAGCAAGGGAAGATATGCCCAAATGCAGCAGCCATGAACACAGAAACAAAGGCAGGAATCTGCATGCTCTTGGAAGGCCTCAGGCACACAGGGACCTCCAGCAAGATCCCCTCACCTCCACTGCCAACCCTTAGAGGAGGGCTGGGAGGGATGGATCCCGGCTCCATCCTTCTGCTCACACAGCTACACTGCATTGCATGCAGCTGAGCTGCCCTGGGCTGGCCCTGCCTTCCCCAGCTGCTCCATCACTGTTCAGGCCATGACTCTGCATTTCCACTACGTATGTTTTTCTTCAGATTTGCCAAAAGCAGTCAAATACTGCGTCTGTCACACGTTTCAGCCAACAAGTTCTAACATAGCTGCATGCCATTATAAGACCAGATCCTAAACATAGGCATTCAGCTGGAAATGTTTCCAGGTACCCAGCCCACACACACTTTCTGATTGGTAAAAACTAACCTAAGAGCAGACAATTTATAGAGCAGTTCCACTGAAAAGATTCCTCTAACCATTCCCTCTGTCACCCCAGCTTCACACGAAGCTATTTGGAAGTTGATTTAGTGACCAGAAAGCAGCCTACAGTTTACATGTGAGAGCAAATATTTTTCCAGTGGCTGAGAAATTACTGACACATAAAGTCTTAAGAATCATTTATCTTCACCTGATTAAATCCGATCCACTGGAGAAAGTAAATTTCAGCTGTCTGCCTGCCAGTACAGAAGGAGCAAACCTCAGACTTCCGATGTTGTTGCAGGTGTGGTTTAGAAGAGGTGTGAACTCACATAATCCATGTGGAACAAGCTGGATTGAAATGGTTGGAGAAATGATGATGGTAAACGTGGGCTTAAATAACCAGGTAAGACAGCTGAGTACCAGTTGTGAGGCTGTTTGTGCTCGCTGCACAGGCAAGCACCATCAGCAGTGCCAACGTGGGCAGCTGAGCACGAGGTCCTTGTGACAGCTGCTAGGAAGTGATGCAGGGCTTCATTCTTCACCAGAAGATAGCAGTCAGCACACTGCTTGTGTGACACATGCAGGGGCACTCTGTCTTTGCTTGATGGTACAAAATTATGATATTGCAACTACAATATGAGCAGTGAGGAAGAACAGAAAGGGAAGATCCTGAGCTTGGCAGGTTTTTGCACCAGATTTTGCATTCCTGTACCTCTTCTGTACACAGTGCCTATGTATGTTCCACGCTGTTTCCTTCACCAAGCCCTTTCCTTCCCTAGGTGTGGGGAATTGGCTGTGATGACAGAACCATCTATTTTCGTCAGGGTGTCACACCAAGTGAGCTCAGTGGGAAGATGTGGAAGGCAATTGTCTGTGGTCGAGAGAGTGACAGATCTCAGACGGGGAGCTCAACAAGTCTGCTCAGGTACTCAGTGAAATACCTGCCCGAACTCTGTGCACTTCAGTGCTAGGAAATATCTGGGAGTGCAGGCTCCACTTAGTATTACCCTTCTCCTCACAGTCACTATGTTTCTTACTCAAGAGGTGAAGGCAGTAGGTCCATGCTGAGTGCTGGGTGCTGGCTGGCATGCTGCAGAGCCCACAAGTCACTGTGCTCTGAGTAGAAGCCCTCACTGGATGAGACAAAAATCACAAAATAATGGGCTTTAAAAAATGTTACTATTTCAGATCCAGAAAATGTGATGTTGCTTCAGTGTTTTCCTGAGAGTTGTAAGCAGCCAACACCTTTTTGTTATTTTTTTCTAGAAAGATTGCTGGAATGTCCTCTTGTGTTTCAGATTCGTGTTACTCGTCTCTTAATGATAGATTCTGACCCTTAAAGATAAATCTCCTGGGTCTCTCCTAAAGCTGGAAAATGCTATGTTGATTTCTGTGGTCTTGGGCTTGTCTTATTTCATCATATTTGAGTTACAGTTAATTAGTTATCTGTTTGTCCTTCAGTGCTGGCTGTTTCTTTACTGATGATATTCAGAACCAGACAAACGCGATCGTTCAGAGTGATGCAGACACCTCCTCGGACACGGAGCTCTCCAGCATCCCCACGAACCCGGGCAGCACACCGCCGCCAGCAGCGGCAGCCAGCAGCTGCACTTCAGCAGCACCTGCACGTGTGACTGTGGATCCTCTGGACTCTGATCACGGAGAAGCCCCCGCTGCTTCAGCAGCTAACGAGACAGCTCACCTCGAAAGCCGTAAAGCCACAAATGCAAATCCTTCTGCAGAACTGCAGTGGACAAACATCGACTTAAAGGAGGCCCACAGGCACGCGGTCCTCTCCATCGGCACCTTTGCAGAAACATCCAGCCTGTCTTCCCTCGGCATGTTCTCTGTGGGGGCTGAAGAGCAGTACGGAGCTGATGAGCACCCGCTGTGGGCCTGGGTGTCCGGGGGAGGCTGCCTCGTGGACCTGCACAGCCCACTGAAGTGGTTCACTGTTCCATCAGGTACTCTGCAGTCACTGTTCCCAGTTGCAGTTCATCATGCTCTGTAAGAAAAATGCTTTTTGTTGTGTACTTGTTTTCGAACAAAGCCATGGTGCAAAACTTCTGATAACACATTCACTCTTAATGCAGTTTTTTGTTACGCTCATTGTCTGAAGACAGTGCTGCATTTTGGGGTTGAGAAACATAAATGTAAGGGTGATATTTTCTCTCAGTTTCTGTAAGAATTTGATAAAATAATCAGAGTGCTGCAACTGCAACATGAGGCAGAACCCAAAACAGCGCTGAAGCAGTGACAGGCTCTCATGAGAGATGCAAGTGCCCCACCTTCTGACTCCCCTCTACCATCCCCACTGAGACAGAAGTCACTCAGAGGCATTGTGAACTGAGCCCCACTGATGGCCAGTGAGGCTGGAACTGAGTGAGATTCCTGTGAGATAAGGGAAGATAACCATATCTGCAAAACAAACCATGTACTGTGGCATCCCAGCATTTACTAATTGCATCAGCAATTAATGCATTCTATTTCCTAATTATCTGCAGTGATTGACAGAAGTCTCAGTTTTGAAAGGCACAAAGATCCCATTTCAGGTGTTAATCAGCAAAATCTTTTGGGCTGCACTGAAGGAGCACCATGTTTTCCTTTTTCACAGGACCGTATTCCCAGGTCACTGAAATGTACCGGTTTGGGTTCTGTTCCAGGTCTGTCCTCCTCTGTGCAGTCTCTTTCCCTGTCCATCACTCCAGCACAGACAGCAGCATGGCGAAAGCAGATCTTTCAGCAGCTCAGTGAAAGGACGAAGCGGGAGCTGGAGAATTTCAGGCACTACGAACAGGCTGTTGAGCAAGTAAGCAATGAGGACACCTACTTCTGTCTCCTGAGCATCTATCAGTAACATCTATCAGTACTGGGTATCAACAGTACACTGATGCACTGATCTGCATTTACTGTCAGCTTTGAACTCCCTCTTTCTTTCTGCCGGTGACAGCTCTCCTGGAGCTCCACCACCAAGCTCCCTGTGGGAAGCTAGCAGCTCAGCAAACACTGACTGGCAGTTCTCACCCAGAAACATCAGCTGCTCGCTCTGTGTAGGCATGAACACAGCTCTGGTCAGCCATTATTGAATATCCCTGAGCTTCAGATTCAGAGAAACATTTGCAATCATAGAACATTGTAAGAATTATTCCACCAGAACATGAGGCTCTTTAATTGGAATAGCAATTAGTACCAGTGTGCTACTGCACTCTTTGCAGAAGTGCTAACACTGATGTACACATGTCATTTCAGTGCCTTTCTGTACAGTTTTGTCCATTCTCATTTGGTCTGTCCCAAACACTGCTGTACTCCGTGTCAGAATTAACTGAAACGATACAGACGTGCAGCAGAGATTTGTTGTGGTCACAAGGAACAGCGTTTGGGAAAAGGAGAAGCCTTGCAGTTTCCTTACTTTGGAACATGTGTGTTTGCATTACAGTCAGTTTGGGTTAAAACTGGGACGCTGCAATGGTGGAGAAATTGGAAGCCTCATAAATGGATGGACGTGCGAGTCGCACTCGAGCAGTTCACCGGGAGTGATGGGATGCGTGACAGCATCCTGTTCATCTACTACATGTATCACGAGGAGAAAAAGGTGTGTTCAGCTTGAGAACCCCAGAAGAATTATGCATGGCAAAGGAAAATCCTGTGAAGAGTTTTTAAGGAAGGCAAATTATGATACGTTATTGTTTTGGGAATCAATTGAAAGGTAGCCCAGGGTAATAGTGAGCCACAGGCTTTTCTAAGCTAGAGCTGTGTTAGTTCTCTGCCAGAAATGCCCAGTCAGCAAGCATCCACACTGCTTAAACTGTCAGCTTTGTGCTAATTGGGATTTCCTCTGGAAGCCCAAAATGTTCCTGGCTGTGAGGAAAGAACCAAGCAGGGTTGATGCATATGGACAGGAATCAGAGGCAGCACAGGCCTGGAAACTGAGTTCCACTTTAGCAAGAGGATTCCTCCTGCACCAAGAATTGACTCTCTGCTGTCCTTGGAAGGAAGGCCTTGTTCATAGTCTTGAAGTGCAAAACTGCTGGCACTGAGGAAGGAATGTCATGAGTTTGTTCACCCTGGTCACATTTATTTTCTCTGTCCTTAGTATATTCACGTGTTCCTGAATGAAGTCACTATTATAGCTGAAGTTCTGAAGGACGCCAAGCACTCCTTTGCCCTGTACACCCCTGAAAGGACAAAGCAGCGATGGCCAATCTGCCTAGCAGCCACAACAGAGCAAGAAATGCATGACTGGGTAATTCTGTGCGTTTTTCATTTCAAGTTGGCTATCTTTGAGCTAAGACACAAAAGCTAGTCTCTGAAATTAGAGCACTGCATTTGCAGTATCTGGGCCACTTATCTGTCTCCCCAAATTAAGTGCTTTAAAAGTCTCGCTCAGGTTTTTCTGAGGCAGCTGAGTCTTCCTGCCTCCTCTGCTTTGTGCTGTTCTGAACCTGCCGTTTCCCTCCATTCTCACTGAAGAGGAATCCTTCTGGTTCTCTGCCTTTTGTTTTTTAGCTGTCCCTGCTGACCATGTCTTGTTGTGAAAGCAGACGGATCCAAGGCCCTCCTTCTCGCCATGCCATTTGGTCAGTTAGTAGTAAAGGAGACATCTTTGTTAGTGAGCCGAGCCCTGAGCTGGAGGCCGGAGCACACGCGATGCCGTGCGATCAAATGTAAGAGGCTCAGAAGCTCTTCTTCTGGCAGGGGCTGCCATCCTGCCAAGTCTGTCTTCCACATCAAATCAGGCATTCATGGGCTGCCGTCTGTATTGGTATCTGCATCGGGAAATGTGAAATTCTCTTCTCCCTAGTCACTATAGCCCGGGAGCATCTCCTGTTTAGCTCTGTTACAACTATGACAGTACAGGACTGCAAGCTCTCCAGGCACAAAGTTATCAGCCTGAGAACTGGGGGGTAAAAGGCCAACCTCCAGCTTAAAAAATACCCCTAGACTGGAGTTACCTGCACAAAGTGCCTTTCAGTAATAATGCTTCAGAAATACTTCAGCCCTTTTCATTCAGGCAGAGCACCTTCAGCATTTGGAAAGTCACACAGCAGATGTCCTTGTACATCTTCCCTGGGGAGATGGACAGCATGGGCCATCTCCTACCATTCCCTTAACTCAAATATTCCTCTGCTGTTTCTTTACTTTCCCCGTTCTTCTCCTGAAACCACAGCCAATTGGCTGTATAAAGCCCCACAAAAGGATTAACCTGCAAAGATTAGAAGTATATCCTCCCCCATTTTGTTTTTTTCTGATCTCCATAGCAGATATATGAATCATTTGTATTACTGTTAGATAAAGGCAGTTCTTAGATTTAAGAACAAGGATGAAGTTACAGCCGAGGCAGCAGACGTCTGCCCAGAGGTACAGCGTCTGACCACACCATTCTAACTAGTTCAAAAAAGAAAACAAAACATAAGCTATAAAATTTAAGGAAAGCAAAATAATTCAGAGCCTGACCATTCCCAGAGGAGACTGACAGGTTCCCTCCAGCTTTACTGCAGTCCTTCAGAGGGAATGCTTTCAACTCCCCACGGCCTTCACTGACTGAGTGTTGCTAAACAAACAACAAATAAAGCTGCCTTTCCCTCACGATAGGATAGAGGTGAGGGGGGTGAGAATACATTCCTGATGGATGTGGTATGGGGTAAATGTAAAATGCTGTCACTTTTCTGGCAGGTTTTGGCGTCAAGTTGGAGGTCATCTTCGACTGATAGAGTGCAATAACCGAGGCATAGTGTGGGGCATAGGATACGATCACACAGTGTGGGTCTACACCGGTGGATACGGAGGGGGCTTCATTCAAGGTAGGCTGACCTGTGGGGTGTGGATTTCTTTCTTATCTTCCCAGCTGAGTCAGCTATTCAAGCTGTGCTGACCTTCCTCTAGCTTTTCTAATATGTAGGGCTGTACAGGCAACAGGCCACCCATTAGGAAGGGTTTGGCACTGCAGTTCGACACTGTGAGCTTAAAAGTAAGAAACAGAACAGTCAAAAGTACTGCTGAGGCTAATGGAACTGAAACTGCAGAATCCACGAGGTGTGGCTTTACTATAACCCCAGTGATTTTTTTCTCATAGGACTGGCCAGTAGTGCTGACAACATTTATACACAGTCGGATGTGAAATGTGTTTACATCTATGAGAACCAGCGGTGGAACCCAGTCACTGGATACAGCAGCAGGTTGTCTTCTTTTTGTAGCAATTATTCAGTGTACTTTTCTACTGATGTCAAATGAAACATCACGGGGTTTGTTCTAGCTTTGTTAGTGCACAAAACTTTCCTTTTCTTTCATTTCTCCACTATTGAGGCCAGTTCTTTCCTCTCTCCCCTTTGCAATGCCTTGGTACATGACCTTGCATTCCCTGTGCACGTCTCTCTGCAGAGGCCTGCCCACAGACAGGTACATGTGGAGCGATGCATCTGGCCTGCAGGAGTGCACCAAAGCCAACACGAAGCCTCCTTCACCGCAGTGGTCTTGGGTAAATTCTGTTTTAAAAGTCTTTTCACAAAGAAGGTAAGGCTTAGCACGGAGGGTACGAAGCTGGGGTTTCTGTCACCTACATTTTTCTTGTGGGCATGTCACAATCCTTAACCTGGGTCTCCTCATTTGTACAACAGCAATAGTCTTCCATAGTCACAAGAGCACTAAGCACTGGGGTGCTGTCTTTTTTGTTCGTCTGGTGGGAAATACATTTCTGTTCAGATTGTTTCATCTTCAGGTGAATTAAAGAGACTTGGGAAATGCTGTGTGAATTTATATTGCAAGTATCGGAAGATTTCTAGCAAGTCACTGCATGCCAAGAGGTGGAAGGGGAAGGACTGAAATCTGTTGTTTTTGTGACACATAAGATACTGATTGTGCTTGCTATTCTTACTGTCTCCTGGCGATAGGTATCCGACTGGTACATTGATTTCAGTACTTCAGGTGGAACTGACCGGGAAGGCTGGCAGTATGCAGCAGACTTTCCAGCGTAAGGAGATGCCTTTTTCTGCCTAAAACCCTCACGGGCATTCTTTAAGTTCTCCTTTTCTCATTTGCTGTTTTGCATGTTAACCTTTCTCCCGTTGTACGGGGACAGTAACACTGAGGTGTGCAGGGAGGTAGGGCAGCAGGGCTGGCGGGTGGGCAGATGCATGGACAGTGCTCTCAGGCTGCCTCTGAGATTGGAGATGCCCTGACATCCTTGTGAACACGTATTTCAATCTGTTTTGGTAGGTCCTACCATGGCCACAAGACCATGAAAGACTTCGTCCGACGGAGGCGCTGGGCAAGGTGAGGAACTAAGACAGAAATACAAGGTTTGGGCTCAAATGCTGACTGCCCCTACAGCCTCCTTTAGTCACGAGGGGAAATGTCATCACACAATGAGCTATAGTAAAGAAACCTATAGTGAATAACCCTCCTCCAGTAGAGAAGCTCATTGTTGTTAGCAGTGTGGTGTTCATTTCCAGCCTTTACAGCAGATAAGCTGCTTGGATTTGTGGGACTTGCAGGAAAAAATCAGCTAGTGATTCTCTGTATCCGTTTTTCCTTTGTGGTAAATTATTAAGGAATAACAAAGCCTAGGTATACTACTACATACAAATTCACATATAACAGCTGAAATACATACAATCCATATTCATCATTTTTACACACAACTCCCACATGCTATACACTAGGCCCCAGATAATCCCAGCCCCATTTAAACCACAGCACACCACGTTCACACAGAACCAGAACAGCAAACTGCTATTATATTTTACTAAGAAGGCAAAGTCTGTGCATTTACTGTTTTTCCAGCTTTTCTATGCTTTCTGTACTAGAATATCTAATAACTACACTAATAAATGGCTGTGAAGTGACAGTTAGGCATTGCTCAGTTTGTCACTGAGGCTGCAGAGTGTTTCAGCCTCCATACTGTATGTTATAAGGCCCTGAAGCATCGAGCTGCTGTCGTTCAGGCTCTGCAGCCAACTGACCAACATCCATTCCATCAAAATAGGGACCTGCAGTAAAAGAAGCAACTTGAGAAAGACCCTCAAGCCTGAACAGTTCTTCCTACTTTAACTATCCATTTAAAACTGGACATGTTTTAGACATGAAAAACGGATGGGGGACAGCTCATGGCTGGATCCTGATTTTCAGAACTGGAGACCAAGGAGTGCCCTGAGTTTTTTAGGACATTTTTTCTACACAGAAATGCCAGAATTGAATACAGTTTCTCTAACAGACGGCACTACTGTGCTGCAGCCTCCTCACAGAAATGCACCAGTCCCAGGGTGACCCAGCTCTAACTCAGAACTGCCTTTTCTCTGCTTGCCTTAGGATGCTACATTTGCCCCCCAGAAAACAAGTCGTAAAGCAATTCCCTCAGCCAGGACAGGGAGGAATGAAGTGGGTGTGGAGCTCTCTGTGCAATGCAATTCTCAGCTGAGGTCAACCTCAACCATTCAGAGTTCTAGAGATAGGACACAGGATAACAAAGGCTGCAAACTTCTGTGACAGCCTTGGTTTTATGCTGGAACTTCTGTTTTTTTTACAAAAAAAAAATAATTAGTAAAATAAGAACAGATGTAGTAAACCCATTTTAAATTAAAAAGAAAAAAAAGAAAAAAAAATACCCAAAACCCCCTAATTCTTATTGTACCTATGTAATGAAAGGACCTCGGGGCTGTTCACACCAAAGTCAACAACAGACCAGGGAACAAATTCAGTTGTAGAAAGTTCATTCTTCTGATGGGTCTGGGGTTTTTTTACTTCAGAAAATGTAAGATAGTCACCAACGGGCCATGGCTGGAAGTGCCTCCTGTTACCCTGTGGGACATCTCCATAATTCCCAGTTCAGATGCAGATGATGAAGAATCAGTAGCACTGTGGGCAATCAGTGACAAAGGAGACGTGCTCTGCAGGCTTGGAGTGACACAGCAAAACCCAGCTGTAAGGCTCCCTGTTTACTTTTATTGCCTTATTGATGTGTTTAATGTAATTACACACATACACGCACAGTCATGCAGTGCCCTGTCTCAAAGCTCCTCGTTATTTTTTTCCCTTTTGTGTCCCAGATTTGAAAGTCCTTCTCCTTTAACTGTGACCATTTTCTGCCCACATGTCTTACCTTAGTTTGTGCCACACTGCTTCCAGTGACCTCTTGTCCCTGGGTGACCTCTGAAGGTCCCTTCCACGTGAACTGTCCTATCCTATCCTATCCTATCCTATCCTATCCTATCCTATCCTATCCTATCCTATCCTATCCTATCCTATCCTATCCTATCCTAATCCTTTCCCATCCCGTCCCATTCCCCGTATATTTCTCCTCATTAAGTGCTTTACTTCCACTTTCTGCACTAATAGCTTTGCTCCCTTTTTTTCCCCCCACTGTCAATAATATTTACATCCCAAATGAGTAAACTGCCCTGGGATAGAATTTCTCTCGACTCTAATTGTAATCTAATTGCCACTGATATCAATGGGGTTTGTCCACCGGCTTTTCAGAGGATAGAATTAACTTTGTTAATTAAAGGGGGGCTTGGGGGTGCTGGGCATACCTACAGGTTTGACTTTCCTGTGTACTGGGATGGAGGTAACAACCTCACGTCCAGTAAGGCACACGGGAAGGAGCAAACTGTCAGTAACTCCAGAAGGAGCACACCCTTCCCCATGAATGTGCTGAAACAACAAATGAGGCACTAATTAGAAGCTGTATTTGCAATTGGGAAAAAATGAAATGTACTGTATTATATTGTATATATATGCACAATTCATGTAATGTATGTCAGAGTTTGGAAAAAATCTTCATGAGGATAAACATTTATAGGGACGATTCTTTTCCTCCTGATCTGTTGCAATAGCACACAACTGTATGGCAGCACAGCAGCAAACCAGCAGTTTGTATTTGGAATCTGCAGCTGGACATGTTGTAATCTCAATGTGGGGGATTACTGTTCTGTACCACCAAAAAAGGGTAATTTGAGGCAGAAAGTCAGTCTCCATCCCCACAATTGAGAAACACACAGGCCCTGAATTCCAGAGATTCAAACTAGCAAGGCCCTGGTACAGTTCAATAAAGCGATTCATTTCAAAGAGCTAAATAGCTGATTCTCTTCAGTCAGGGACCTTGTTTCTGTTCAGTCTTTAGTTTCTTTGAGGATTATCACTTAGAATCTTTCTCTGCTTCGGGCTTTCCCATTTGGTAATCATTACCAATAATGTGTCAAGAAGTTTTTAACCAATCATCTCCGATTTGTCAGGGGACATCCTGGCTCCACGTGGGAACGGATCAGCCCTTCATTTCCATCTCAGTGGGAGCATTTTTCCAGGTGTGGGCTGTTGCAAGAGATGGCTCTGCCTTCTACCGGGGCTCAGTGTCTCCAAAGAAACCTGCAGGTGAATACTCGTACTTTTTTGGTACAATCTTACAAGCAATGCAAGCTCCAGTGCATTGCCACGAACAATCTCAGCATTGTGTTAATTACAGAAGTCAATCTGCTTTTCAGTTGGGTGATTTAGAAGCACTGTTCATCTCTGAAAACAAGCTAGTGCACTGAGTGCAACATCTTTCCCAGCCTTCTTGCACAGCTGTGCATTTCCACTGCAGACATTTCCAAGAACTCTTACACTGTTTTCTCCTTGTTTTACTCTCCTATTTCTGACTTTTAGGAGACTGCTGGTACCATATTCCTTCACCTCAAAAGCAAAAGCTGAAGCAAGTCTCCGTAGGACGAACATCGGTGTTTGCGTTGGATAAAAATGGTAAGGCTTTTTTAAAATTATTGATCTAGGTTAGAATAAATAAATCAGTATACATAAGTGCAAGGCAAACCATCTGTGTAGACAGGTTATGATTCCAAGGGGAATATGTTTTGTAGAAGAGACGTGTTTTGCAGTAGCTTAAACCACAACGACCCATCATCTGTTCCATCACCTGTACTGCTTTCTGGGAAAAAGTCACAGAGCTGAATCTCCAGAGAGCTGCATGGAAGGATTTTGTGTCTGTCACCTAAAACGTACAGAGCCAAGAACAGCTCTGTGCTGTGGAAGCTTGAAATAAGCAGATGCACCACGAAGGCCCAGAGGTCTCCTTCAGAGGCTGTGCTCTCTCATTTTACATCTCTGGAGCATCCTTCTTTCATAGAGATATTTTTCCCAAAGAGTTTTTTCAAAACTGAATAGCTGCTGCTTTCCAGAGAAGCTGTAAGGAGTAGTGGCAGCCATAGACATGGCGAGCAGGGACTTTCCTGTATGACATCAGCTGAGAGCAGAGCGCGTGCCCGCACTGCACGCTCGGTGTGGAGCAGAGCCCTGCCTGCTACCAGGAGTGTTTGTTTCCCAGGCAACCTGTGGTACCGGCAGGGCATCACGCCCAGCTACCCACAAGGATCCACGTGGGACCACGTCTCAAATAACATCCGCAGGATGTCCGTGGGGCCGCTGGACCAGGTGTGTGTTAAGCTTCCTGGCATTCCATCGGGTTATCAAAAATGATGCTCAACATGTTTTTGTAATTAGATGTTCCCTGGCATGGCTTTATTCCGCAGTATCATTATCTGAGTGACTGAATTCTGGCAGTGTGACAAAAAATAGTGATATAGCCGTCCCCTTCCTTCAAATGCCTTGTTCCTCTACTTTTTAACACTTCTATGTATCATCTCCTCCCCCCACATCGTGCCCCCCAGCACCATTTCCACTACAGCCTAGCTACAATTGGGCGTCTCTGAATCAGAGCAGTCTGGGCAAGCAGACTTAGATTTGTCATGCCTGGAAATAGAGGTGCGAAGAACAAATGCTACTGTTGCCTCTTTTTGCTTTCTTGAGGTCTGGGTGATAGCTGACAAAGTGCAAGGAAGTCACAGTCTGAGCTACGGGACAGTCTGCCACCGCACGGGGGTTCGGCCGATGGAGCCCAAAGGCCTGGCGTGGGACTACGGCATTGGGGTACGCGCGGGGTGCTCAGCTGAGGGCTGGCTAAGGCTGGCACACACCTGCACGAAACAGACCTCTGTTCTCCTGCTTTGCTTCCTTTTTTTAAATGAAATGGGATGGCTCGAGCAATTATAGCTGGAAGTCACTTATTTGGGTTTGCAAAGTGTTCACTTTAAATAGGTAATAGTTATAATGGAAAGATCAGTCAAGTGCCATTTCAGAAAAGCGGATTCCTCCCTGCTCTGCACGTGAGCCCCGAGCACCACACACGTCAAGCAGCATGTGTGTGCACCTCCCTCTTCTGGGAATGACACGTGCAGTCACGTTTTGCTTTGCACACAGAGCACCGCAGCAAATACTGCACTTGCAGGTCGGCGTTTCTCTTTTTGTACTTGTCTATCCATCCTTTGCAGGGCGGATGGGAACACATCACAGTCAGAGGGAACGCCACCGAAGCGCCCAGGAGCACCGCGCCCGACGCCGCTGAGACCCCGGGACCCGAGGAGTGCGAAGGCGGCGGAAGGAGAGGGAAAGCACAGCGCTCCAGATCCCCTGTGCTGCTCAGCGACGGGCACGAGCTGCACAGAAACGCCGTGCACTGCTGAGCTGCACTGCCAGCGTTCTGCAGACAGGCGGCAGGCAAGTCAAAAAGAAACTAATGCTCTTTGCCTGAGAGGAAATGTGACGTTTTTGTGCTACTAATGTATTCTACTGAACTGGAATTTGCAAAGGGGTAATTTAAATACCGATTTCCTCTACTAGGTCACGTATAAAATGTGACTCCATAGAAGTAACAGTTCTGTCAGAACGAGCATCGTAGCCAACCGTGCATCTCTGACCCTTTACCACAGCTGCTACACAGCCGTATGAATGTGAAATTCTTTGCATACGACCATTACATTTTTCATTTTTTAATGAACATTATGGTTCCCTTTCCCTACCTTTCTCTCATGCACACCTTTCACACTATACTTTGGATTCATATTTGAGCAGAGAGATCCATCTAACGGAACCTGAGGCAGCTCAGTGACTTGCACTGGGAACATAGCCACAGTCCCAATTGTACATTTGGGCAGTCACATAACTGTGTTCACATCAGTGCTGCTTACGTGAGCCTGAACAGCTTGGGTTGTGTTACTGCTGCTCACATCAGTAGTGTTGAACTTCATACAGCTCAGCCTATGGTACAGCTACCAGTGAGGGCTGATGTCTGCCACCTGCCTCACAGTGAGCAATCCAGAAGTGGCAGCACTGGTTTCAGCACAACCGTGTACACAGTGTGTCCTACTCAGTCCTGGAAAGAGAGACAGTCTTGTGCTAAACTGTCCATCCCAACAGCAAAATTTTTCATCTCCACCTTAACGGGAGCCACAGTAACTGGGGTACAGGTTCCCAATGATGCTGGAAGGGATCTGACACTGGAGGAGTGAGGCTGTGCTCCAGAGCTGCAAGGTTTGCTTTCATACCAAAAAGAGAAGAGCAGCTCTTAAATAAGATTCTGACTTCACATTGGTAGGAATGCAATGTAAGTTCTCTAATCCCAGGGCAGTTTGTCACCATATCCTAAAGCAGGTTCAGGAGGAGGCTGTGCTTTTCACTACGTAATCGATGCGTCCCTTTCTTACAAGAAACCACTTTTTATTCCCAGGAAAGCTCGTGTTCCTGTTTTTTACTTATCTTAGTCAAACTGTGACATGAAGTGACTGTTTGAAGTGTAACCCGTGGAAGTGCTAAGAGAGCACAGTGCCCTGGGAGCTTTACACCCCTTACTCCCTGTGTGTGTGGCTGCGTCTGAAGCTGTTTTTGTACAATGAGCAGCGTGGTCTCAGTGCTGTATGTGTAAAGTGCAAGTGTTTCGATACGTCAGTTACTGCAATGCCACGGAAGGCGCAGCTTCCCGGCCGCAGTGCGTGCAGTCTGGGGACACTGCACTGCGAGCAGTACGGATCCGTGCACTGCGGAACCGCCGTAATAACGCCTGCGTGAACTCCCACGGATGCGTTCCCGCGTCCCTCGCCCGAATAAAGCGCTTTTACCGCACGCACTTCTGCAGCGCCGTGAGTTCCGTTTTCCCAACACCGTCACGGAGCCCCTCCCGCACACAGCGCTCACCGAGCAACGCTGCGGGGCCGCGAACCTCCGCCTCCGTGCGGCGTTACCGCTCCCACGGAAGCACCGCAAGGACGGCCCGGGGGACACGCGGAACCGCCCCACGCGCGGAGCGCCACACGGCGCCGGCGCCATTCCCGCTCCGCTCTCGGGCACTTCTCGCGAGAGGGTGAGCCCGCCCCAGCAGTTCTCGCGAGAAGCGCCCGGTCGCTCCCTCCCCCCGCGTGGTGCGGTGCGGCCGTGGGGACGGACGCTCCTCAGGTTGCAGAAGGCAGGAGGAGATCTCGGTGACCAAAGCTCTGCAGTGCGATGTTTTGTTTTTGTTTTCCCGCTGTAAGCGCTCCCGTTTCATTTATTACTTCTCATAACACCACAATCGAGCACAGAAAGAATCCCAGCGGCGCTGCAGGCTTTGTGAGCAAATAATGAGTAACCATTGAGCTGTGTACTGCTCAACAAGGAATGAAGGCAGTAGTGTCTAGGTGTTTGTGCTGACGCTGTGTTTCTCACAGTCATCATCCCCACACTGCTGTTGATAAGGCTGGTAAAGTTTGGAGCCCCAGGCTCCTCCCATCCCTTCTGCAGCTGGAAAGTGTCCATTGGACATACTGAGTATAATGGAGGTCAACGATTTAATGTAATTCTTGGCCAGTGTGAGAGTCTCTATTTTGGAAAGTTTCTTCCCGGCTCTCACGTGAGGGATTACCTCCCGCAAGGCCTGGAATGCGTTGTTCAGTTTGTGCATTCTCTGCCTCTCCCGCTCATTGCTTTCCAGTCTCCTCAGATGCCTGTCCTTACTGCTCCAAGGATGCTTGGCTCTGGCTGCAGCATTCTTGCTGCTCTCCCTGCTTCCCCCACTCCTCCTTTCTGTGTGCCGCAGACATCTCACCGGTTCTTTTTTTCTCCCTGCAGACTCCTCAGGAAAGGCTTCTTTATCTGCAGCGTGCCTTTGCTTCTTCCCTTTGGCTTTGGCCTTCATGTTTCAGTAGATGTTCTGGCATTAAGCACCAATGTGCTGTAAAAACATGATACAATATATTTAACTGTTGAACAGTTTAACTGAGAACAACTGATCACATGCTGCTTTTTTTTTTTTTTTAAACAAACTTATCTGATGATAAGTTTATTTGTTCAGTAAGGTCTACAATCTACACATGTTCACTTCAAAGCTTCATGGGTATTACTAGCCAAGATGCCTTGTGCAGATGAACTAAGGAGAAAATCCTTTGAATAGAGAACAGATCCAATTTCAGCTGGCAGGATGAGGTTACAGAGGTAACAGAAGGCAAGTGAACAGAACTACTGAAACAAAGATGCAGTGAACAACACCTACCGGTGTCCTAAGGCATGGAAAGCCAAGTGAAAAGCAGGTATTTCCCTCTAGAGAGGGAACCATGACCCACCAACTCATGTGCTAGCTCAAACTGCAAATCAGGACCATGCTTTCACCCAGGGCTTCTCTGCATTCTGAGCTCATCCCCACTGCACACACACAGGACAGCAGCCTCACAACCACTCTTCCTCAAACACCAACCATCAGTTCCATTTCCAAAAATACTCCCTTCCACCTTCTGTCCCATGCAGTCACAGAAAGGTACGTTAACACATTTTTTTGCCAATCATCCCACATAAGAGTGGTTTTAGAGGTTGGCGAGCCATTTAAACAAAGTGGCCACAGGTGCATAGCTGCCCCAGCACTGTTCATCACCATTAGCTGCAGCAGATGGCAAGAAGTTCTTGCTGCACTGCAAGAGCCCCACCACTTCCTCTCCTGGTTCTTCACAGCTGTATCTTCAGCTGTTGGGCACTGGCAGTGCCTCACTTCCCTGCCTGTGTGGGTATCCTGGCCATCCCCAGGGCTCCTTACTAGCTAGCAGGCAAACTTTACCAGAAAGGACAAGAACTCACAGAGCAGTTTGGATAAAGTGGCATCTAGGTGCCAAATACCCACAGGACAGCCAAAAAAAGCTTGCAGAGAAGCTTAGAAGCAACACTAGGTTTGCTAAAGTATCATGAGAAAGAAAAAGGGACTATAGCCAAGCACTGGGTTTTATTCTGGACTTCTACTCTCTCTCGCTTGGCAAAAAAGGCCCAATTGAAGGACATTAAAGTGAAAACAGGACACAGGACAAAGGACACCAATCGACTTCCACCCCCTCCAGCACAGAAGGCACTTAGAGCAGAGAATTGAGCAGCCCCTCACAAAAAAGAAAACAGCCTGCAGGACTGAGGGAAGAGGTTCATGGAAGCAGCCAGAAAATAAAGCTGGGAGGACAGCCCAGGAGGAAGCAAAGGAGTCTTACAAACTGCAGGTGAGGGTGAGCAAAAGGGATGATGTGGGACTAAGAGGGCACTCAGCTGGCTAAGGTTTGCTTTCAGACTGCTGCACACTGCTCTAATTCCCTGAGAATGTGCCCTGTGGAGCCACAGCCAGAGAGATGGCACGGAGGGAGAGGAAGAAGAGACAGAAGAGCTCAGGAGCAAAAGAGTGAGGGTGGTTCAAGAGAAACCAAAGAGGAGAACAGCCACATATCAGCAAGCCTGCACCCATCCATCAGGGCTGGCATTCCTTTTCTGTGACTTACCACTGTCATCAGCTGTAGAAGGCACCTAGAGCCCAAAGGGGATCATGGCAGACACCTGTGAGAAGCCAGGAGCAGCCACAGCATCCACGGGGGCAGCCAGGGCACTGCCTGCCCTCAGGGCTGGGCCAGGGTCTGTCAGCAGGGCCAGCTTGGAACAAGGAGCCTGTGAGGGACGCAGACCCTCACACTGAGGAGCACCCAAGGGACGCGCTGTTGGAAGCGTGCCGAGCAGGCGCTGCCGCAGTGGAGGAGCAGCAGCAGCCCCACTGCCCTCGCCAGAGCCGGCTGCCTGCGACACGTCGCATTAGCAGCGTGGGCGGGCCCTGGGGCCACAGCCCTGCACTGCCAGCAGTGTGCAGCCAAAGCCCGTGCCAGCACTCTGACATTTAAGCACCGGGTTTGGGGAGAGGAGCACACGAAGGAGCAGTGCCACGGCCTCTTCCCTCCCATGGAGGGTGAAGTGGTGGGCAGGCAGCGGGGAGCACAGGCTTACAGGGCCAATAATGCTAGAAACGTGGGCAGCACATGGAGGCACTGCTGCGCACTGATGGAAGCTCAGCCACCCAGATCAGTGTGTAAACAACTTGCCCCTGCAGGAGGGATGACTCCCAGACTTACTTCAGCAGGTCGGATGTCCTCAGGTGGAGGAGGAAAAGGCCATCCCAGCTCTGTGTTCTGCCACACGCTGCAGGTCACCATACTGGCTGTGCCACAAAGGCTCAAGAAGCACTTCCATCCCTGCAGGAGCTGCTGACAGCACTGCAAGAACTCAGATTTGTTCAATAAGTTCTACATAAACTGGACAGTTATTGCCATGGGATCTTTCACATCTGTTCCCAATAATGACCACTGTCTTGGTCAAATTTTAGCCCACTAGTTATATTTTAGCTAATGAAGTTAAGTCATCTTGATAACAGTTTCTTGCTCCCAGGATTCAGAACAGCTGTTAGATGGATGCAGGGGCTTCCACACAAGCTTCCACCAACTAACACTGCTGTATGTCAGCATAATCTCAATGCTCAACAGGTGTGGAAGCAAGACAGCTCTTTCCTCTGCCACAGGGAGTGCCAGGGCTGACAGAGTCCAAATCTCATGTGAAAGAAGCTACCAAAACATGTAAGTACTGCATTTACCTGGGGATCCCAAGTCAATCCAGCACATGCGTTCAGACTGAAGCACATCTTCTACAGATAAATGCAATATATTGTGCAAAAACAGTATCATTCACCTGATTTCTGAAAGGTACCTATGAATTCTTCCTATAAATGTTTAATTCTAGGATGAAAAGAAATACTTCAAATTACACTGTTTCTAACTTAAGTATTGCTTCTCTACTGACAATATACACGTTACCTGAAGGTGAAACAAGGGTGATAATACCACCTTTAATTATTCCTGTTATTTAATGTAGACTCATCTCCTGGGACTGCAGCTTTGGACCTTTGATACATGCTCAGCCTCTGGATGCTGACAAACATTATCTGACAGCAGCCTGCTATGCTATACTGTGGACCAGACCTGTTAATGGCATCTGTTTAAGAACGAACAAACAGACAAAGAGATTATAAATATATAACTATTTTATTTTTAATATTAAATATTTTTAAATTACAAGCAATTTATTGAATCACACTATGCATGATAATCAATATACAGTAGAAATTACAATTTAAAAATGTACACAATTTAAAGACGTTTTGACCTGAAATTCATTAACTATGATATATTGCCATAAACCTCATACCTGTATTAAATTACAATTGGAAAACCTCATACCTATGGTTTTGTTACGTAGTTTCTCATTTACAAATAGAATTAAACATATATACACACATCAGTACCATTTATCATTTAAGTTACACCTACAACTGTGCAAGTTCGAACAATTTCATAAACAAAACTAACTGTAAGTCATATTCAAGTTTCTGAAAAACAGGCTGCTGGTTTTACAAATACTTATTCTCAGTAAGTTTATATGATGTTCGACTCCCCTCGATGCTTTTTCCAGTCTTGAACCAAAGCCATTAACATACAAGGATATTTCTGTATGACTTAAAGCTGAAGTAACTTTGTACACTCCGTTCTTAGTTAAGGCTATTTCTTGTAAGGCTAATAAATTTTGATTCCACCTTTCACCAACTCCAACAAAAATAGCCATTCACCAACACGTGGCGATGCCGACACCTCAGCGCAGTGCTTAATCAGGAGAAGAAGTCCTTCCACCAACCAGCCTCCTCACGAAGAAAGCTTTGAGTACTACACAGAAATCTGCTAAAAATACTGATAAAAAGAATGAGGCTTAAATGGCTTTCATTAGTGCATCAACAAGGATATGAAACCACCTGTTGGTTCCCGTGGGCACGGCAGTCAGACACGCCATGTATCTGCAGATGGGGGATTTGGGAGTACAGCCCTTCCCATTAAGACTAAACACACTTCTCCCTTTGTTGCTTCCTACTACAGATCTTTGTTCTTTTTTTTAATTTTTTAAAATAAACTTCCTTAGGTGGGAAAAAAATAGTTTTAATAACTTCAGTAGCCAAATTGAGACAATGCCTTTGAATAACCAAGGTGCTGTACTAGAGAAGGGATTAAAATTTAACCAGACTCCATAATAAACCACTGAAAATAGATACATGCACTTCTAAAACTGAAACCATGCTTAAGCAGCTAGTGCAAGACATCTCATACAGTTCTAAGAAGACTCATAACAAATCCCCTCATTAAATTGTAATCTGTTGGAATTACCAGTTCATCCTCATTGCATCACTGAGCACGAGGTGGGTCTATCTCAACATCTGATCAACTCTCAGCCATGCTAACTGTAATTTTATTTTACTTTTCCAAAAGAGATTTCTTAGATTATTGCCATTTAGCCTTCTGAATTACTGAAACTGAATCCACAGGGTAACTGAGGCGAGTCAGCTTCACAGGTTTCTCTCCTCACTGTGTAGCTGAGGACATTCCTTTACTTAATATCACACATATCCCAGCCTGCTGTGGCTTGTTAGCAATGAGTCCACTTGGACAAAGGAGTAAACTTTCAATTCCTATGTAATATTTTCTTTAAACACTGGTGAAGAATAAACATTGTATCTCCATCAGACAAAGGAAATTCCTGATGGAACACTGCACGTGAGAAACGTCCGAGTTCCCAGAATGCGAAGGACCAAATCACACAACCAAACTTTAACATTTCTGAGTACAAGCTTTAATTTAACTCTGGAAAACTCCATATTCTAAGTCAAGCAATTCAAAATTAAGGCTGAACTCCAGGTCTGACACAGTAGTTTTTCCACCTCACAAGGCAGATGAAACCACACTCCACCTGCAGACCATGTATGGAGTTTCGTTCTTAGTTTTGAATTTTCACACTTAATGTGGTGTGAGAATTACTGAACACAGATGTGACACCTTAACCTAGTTGTATCAAGGAGTGTGATATTGAAACTATGGAATTTCTAAGCAGCAATGTGTGCACAAAGTCAATTACCTACCTTTTAACATATCACAAGTAGCTCACAGCTTCCTGAAGCCCTCTACAGTGCTTACTGTAAGCAGGTATTAAGGACTACTTGGCTTTGTCTCTTGAATCATGTTTTGGGAAAAATCTGAGAAATCCTGTCCCTCACTTCTTACCAGCTCTGAACCTGAGTGCCTCATCAAAATAGCTCTCATCAACACATTGGCAACCTCCAATAACTTGACAGGACTCTCATTCCTTTTTGGTTGGTACGGAAGCCAGTCTGGCTAAGGGCTAGATAATGCTGGAAAGAAGCAATTAACATATTTCTGTCATTTAAAACATACTTTAAACGAAGTCAAAACATGTACGGAAGTGTTAAGACACCAACTTTACACATCTGTAAATATCTAGTCCTGTACTTCATGGGGCAAAGCTTTCAGGTGACTGGATCTAACACAATGCACAAGGACCACCATTACCACGAAGCCCTGCCAAAAACCCCACTAAAATGCAGTGTAATTTAAAGCCAGGTAAACTGTTCCTGTCAGTGTTTCCCACAGATCTGCAGCTGCATGAGGCATTCCGAGAGGCCAGGGATTTGTTTCTCAAATTAACTCACTTTGGAATAGTAGTCAAGGATATTTTTTTCCAAGCAATTTAACTAAATGCACAGGAAAGCATGAAGGTTAAAGAACCACAGTGTATTCCTTTCCTCACGGCTTCAAAGTAAACTTTACAACATCTTTGGGTATGCATTTCAAGATGTATCATGGAGCCCTGCAGATATCTTACAGTAAGTCTGGCCTTATAAAGGGTGCAGAATTGGCTATTAACCATTAGTGTAATTCTTAATTGTCGGAACATCACTGAGAGGTAGATCTACCACAGGCCTCTGAATGGTAGCCCCAGTCTGCAGTCAGCAGAACAGAGCTTCAGAATTCACAGAATGTACAACTGAAGGGCCAAACATGCCTGAAATCCAGTCTGGTTAAATCAGTCTTTTTAGAAGATTCATAATTTCCAGTTTTTGTACAGTCAATTTTGTTTCTTCTCTCTCCAAGGCAGAAAGTCGTAGTACCAACTGGAAGGCCCTTAAGTATGACATAGTCAGATGGAATTACAGTTCAAGCAGTCAGTAGGATCATATTCAGGAATCGAGACAATATCTTTCATCTACAAATTCCAGAGTATATCATATACACTATTCCAGTTTCCTATAAAACATGAACACTAACAATCTATAATCATCATTTAGAAATGGTACTGAATATCAGATTTCAGCAAATCTAACATAACACTCAGAAGTTATGTACGTTTTACGAGTACCGTGCATAGCAAAGGCTACAAAAAGGACAAACTGAACTGGGTAACTGGGCCAATTCAATTTGTCTTATGTTCCTTGAAAGATTTAACATCTTGATTCTGTACATCATCAGGAAATAGAGGAAGAATAATCCATAGTGCAATTGTAATAAGCAAAGTAACATGTAGTGATATCTTTTTAAATAAATATGGCTCACTACTGATCAACTATCATTCGTACAGTTGCAGCAGCACAGCCACCTGTTGCACAGGACAGTTATACACAATTCTACAACAGGTGCACGTCCAAAACAGATTATGAACTACATGGAAAAATATAAAAAGAATATTATACAATCTCATACATAAACCAGACTGTAGTGTAATTGCTTAACTTGTTTCTTAAGTTATCTGAAAAATACTTCAAGTACTTGAAAACAGCGGCAGAATCATCTTTCAATAATGAAAAGCAAAATTGCACTGATTTAAAAATACATTACAAAGTTAAATACACATTCAAATTAATGTCCTGATTTAACATTGCTTTCAGTGTTTACTTTCATTTCTTAGGACTTCTTGATTACCTGTGTCGCTCCAGGAAAGCCAGAGTTCAGACCAATCAGTTTCAGGCACAGAGCCTGTGCATCCTGTGCATGAAGTCCCAGAAAGTTTTAAACTCATTTAATCTTTTTCTCCATCTTCACTGCTTCCTATTGGCAAAGGAAAGGTACAGTGAGATCCTCCAGGACAACCACTGCTGCTTTGTGAGACTTCTCCCAGAACCTGCCATTCTGCTATTGCACACTTCTGAGGATTGGTTAATCTTTCCCTAGAGTTTTCAACTACTGCAAACATTTGGCTCACATAAGCAGATATATACATATAAGTCACACAGTTCAATGTCACTTCTCAGGATACAAGGCAGCATAGGATCTCCAGAATCTCTTCTAAGTTCCTAAGCAGTTATCAGTAAGCACAATACAAGAACAATACAGAACTGTGCAACTGAGTACATTTCTATAGACATTGACCATCAGAAAGGCTCAGGGATCAGTAATATTTTATTTTTATAATCAATATTTTATCTAGATTAATAATATGCCAAACTGATTCAAATTGCTCTTTTTTCCTTCTAAGTTGTCAAAAATGCGTGCAAAGCTTTGAAGAGCTTTTTGTTGCATACAAGAAAGCTTCTGTTACTGCTGCTACTCAGCAAACCAATGAACTGACTTGGTTGGCTCTCTGAGCAAACCATTCTACTCAGCTCCAGAAAACATGCTGCACTTCTTGAGAGAACACAAAGAACACATTTTCACTAGAAAGCAATACATCGAAACTGTAAAACAAGCTTGGGCAACTGCAGATAAACCCTTCATCCTGTGCAACAACAAACTGACCTATGGCAAGGCAATAATGACAATTATTACACTGCCACAGTGCTTAGGGACAGCACAGATTTCATTTCTATAAATACTGTTTCCTAAATCAGTACAAGAAGTGTGAGCTTGTTTGAAGAATGCACCACCAAAAGTTTGCAGCCATGTGGCTTCTTACTGAAATGTAAGGTCAGACATAACTTTTATAGTATTAAAATGTAATCATTTTTAACACAGAACAAGACTTGTCATCTGTACTAAAAATACCTTTGGATTAATCTTTTAATTTGTAGTTTCAAAATAATTAAAACTAAATCACTTACCTCCTTGTTCTATATCAGAATCTGTAAGATGTGTAAGGGAAAAGCTTGCCATGTTCGCTGGAGAAATAGAGAATCTGGAGTAAGGGGATGAATGTGATGACCAGTTCTGTTCGAGAGTCCGGGTGGGAGGAGGTGGAGAGAAGTACTTGGACTGAAGAGGTGGTTTAGAGCTAAGAAGGCTGCTAGCTGCCTTTGATATAAAGGATGGCTCTGGGGAAGAGAAGTCATCATCCCACTCAAATCCGCCACCTTGGTGTGAAAAACAAAAACAAGTAAGAAACAAAGGAGCAGTTCACAGAACTGTAAAGTCCCGTGATTTTAAAAGCAAGTCCCTGGAAGACTGCATTAACTGAAAACAAACCCACTGCAGCTTTTCAGACAAGATCAAGTCATAAGAGAACAGAATCACAGAGAGTGCCAATGAATTCTGGAAGCAAAATCCAAACTTAGGAGGCTTTTAATACTGCACAAAAGCATAACACTGACTTCAGAACACTAACTCTGCCATGTCCCACATGTAAAACTTCACATTCAACTTCTTGGTAGCTTCAAGTGACAGTTCATTCAGAACTGTGCATAACACTCTCAACCTGTGCTGCGTATCAACATTTTCAGGTACCTTCTTCATCTGTTGAGCTTTCTGAATTTGTAAATCTGTTGAAGTAACTAAAACCCAAAGGTGGAGCAGGAGCACTGTGAGAGCCTTCGCCATTCAAGTCTGCCACACGGTTTCCCAATTCCTTAGTTGGCGTTTCCTAATGCAAACAGAACAGGAGTCAGCCTTTTGTACATGTGATCTATCCATGCAAGATAGATGCTACCTTTCCAAGTTTTTCCTCACCAAATCTACTATGGAATTAAATGGTCTGCAAGTTCTTCATTATGACCACGCAACAGAACCAAGTTGCACATTAAGCATACACATACACTTCCATTTTCTAAACAAGTTCTATCAACTATTTTGACATTATTTATCATAAAAATGTTTCATCTTCCCACTGAACAGATCTGGTTTCCTTATCAGTCACACACAGGGAGGTTATCGGTTCGGGGTTTTTTTCCCTGTTTTAGAGAAGCCCACAGTCCTTTTAGGCTCATTGTACTTGTGCAGCTACTTCAGTGCTAAAATGCAATCCCCTTTCTATCAGTTTACCCAAGTTTAAAAGTTGATAAAGCAAAAGGGAAGCAAATCTAACCTTGGATTGTATAACCATAACACTGCATTAATAAAGTGGGATTGTCATCTAACTACTTCTGTCACCTCTGATTATCACTTAAGGTAAATTGTTTTAGTGCTAATTAATGCAAGATTCAATGTTTTTAATTGTATAATAAACACATTCAAACTTAAATCCTAAGTTCTCAAACTCATTTTACAGGTAGTCCACTTCCATAAAGCAGCAACAACATTCCAGTAAGTAAAATTATGGACTAGATTTTGTTAGTAATATGCTGCCTCACACACTCAATTTAAGCACAGCCCTACAAGCATCAGTGATACATGACTGAAAACCAGATTAAATCCAGTGCATACAGTCAGGGTTCAAAAAGCAGCAGAAATTCAGGAGTTGGCAAGCAACCCTGTGCAAAGCAAAACCACATTTCAAGTCACTGCAGCCATTCTATTGCCAATATAAAACTGCACCCAGACAAGAAAATGTTTCTTTATGCAAAGGAAATAGAACCAACATCACAAACAAGATCTAAGAAAATCAACAGCAAGTACACGAATAGTACTGATCTGTTCTACCACTCCTTGTTTAAAACAAGCCTGTAGCTCCTAAGTTACAGGAACAGATACCTGATCAAACAAATAGACCGTGACATCATCAAAGAACGTTACAGCCTTCTTCTCATTTTTCCAGTGCTCAGGTTGCCTTTCATGAAGAGGTTTTGGAAGTTTCAACAAGCTTCTCAGATGTTTCCCATCATCCCTGTCAGTAAGTATCTCAGGAACCTGGTGAACAGTTTCATCTTCACTGTCAGAACTCAGACTATGCATATGAAAAGTCCTCATGTCATCCTCAGAATCACTGTTTTCATCTTCCTCATCTGCATCATCACCATCTTCTAAATCAAGCATTCCAGAAACATCAAGTTTGCCAAGGTATTTTCCTTCAATATCTGGCTCTTTCAGCTTCTGTCCTTCACTATGATAGAAAGGCTTCTCACTGTTATTGGTATCTAAAGAACTGTGAATGTTATGCACAGACTTAAAGTCTCTGTGTGAAAGAAGTTCTGAAGTATTAGTGCCAACACAAGAGACACTCTTATGGCAAGTCTCAGAGAGTTTTATTTCATCCCTCATGTTATCTTCCAGAGATATCCCCAGGGAATTCAGAGTTGCCTCAGTCCACTCCTCAGGACAGCCCTGCACCCTTACACCCAGCTCCTGCATCTCTGTTTCACGATTCATTTCTGGTTTTGTATTCTGAATACTGCTATCCTGGTCATTTCCTAGACTATGCTTCTGTGGTCTCTCTTCTGAACAGTAATCCTCCTCACTATTACTCTGTCCTCTATTTGAAGAGGCACCACATGTAGTCTCCCTTGATAGATTTACAGTCTCTTCTGTTTTTTTATCTGGCTCAGAATCATTATCAGAGAAATAGGCAGAGTCTCTATATGAATTTTGATTTGATAATGGGGTTATTTCAAAGTTGCTGTTTACTGCATCTAAGCAAGGTGCTGCTTCTGAAACAATTATGACTGGATTAGAAGGCAGATCGTTGGCATTGTTCTCACTGACACCACAGTGAGCGGGATCTCCGTTAGAAGCATCCTCAGCAGCAACATGGGAAGTCCATTCTGGAGACTCCAGATTCTCCGTCTCGTAGCCACTGTCAGCAGGCTTATCAGGAGGCAAAAGTTTTTGAGGACTTTGAGCCTGTAAAGACTCTAAAACTTCAATTACATCCAAAGAATCCAAAGAATCGGGCGTCTCTAAGACTTGCTCTACAGTTTCTCTAGGAGATGGGCTATCCTCCAGAAGACTATCCTGACTCGTGCAGTCTGAAGCACCAACAGAAATTAAGGTCACCTCTTCTGGAACATCCTGACAGTTCTCAAAATTATCTGATGTTTCTTGTCTTTCCTCTAACAAATCTTCACCTGTTCTTAACATGGGAGACTTACATTGCAAGTTTCTTTCCATATCTTCCTGATCACATCTTTCCCTATTGAAAGCTATTTCATCAGACTTGGAAAGCATTCCCCGTTTTATTTGTACATCACTCTCATCTGTTTCAGCAGCAGCACTGTAATATGAACTGCTTCCAATATTATTATTTTTTGCATTATTGGACAGCTCTTGAAGGGAAGTATCAGTGTTACAGAACAGGACTTGGTTGACTTCCACATTTGAAAGTTTCCCCTCATCCTTCAAATAAGGGAGACTGATATCTTTATCATGCAACTTATATGCTGCAGGTGGACTAGAGGTTGCCTGCATCTCTACAGCAGTCTGAGACCAAGGATTCATATCTTTGTCCACTGCTACTGGGTTAAAGTTTTCATCTTTCATAGTTCCAGGATGTTCATGTATTAAAGAAAAGAGCTGTGTGTTTTCAGCCAGTACAGGCTCAGGCTCTACAGAGTTTCTACTTGAGGTTTCTAATACACTTCTCAGAACCACTTCTGGTTTTTGCCCAAAATCACTGCTGGTTTTATTAGACACTTTCCCGGTTAATAAGTTTTTCTCCTGAAGAAACAAGAAGTTATCAGAAAGTTCCTCTAGAGTTACCAAGTCAGACTGGTTAGAGATGTTTTCAGACACTGCAACTGCTTTGTTTTCAGAAGCATGACTGGAATGCTCTTTCTCACCAAAAGCTGCAGCATTTGTAATATCTGTGTTTGAGTTTAAAACAGTTGGTTTAAAGTCTTTAGGAATATCATTTATTTCAGCTAAACCAAGTATTTTTCTGTTTGTTAACTCTTCTGATCTGTCAATGTCATTAAATATACTTTGGAAAGGACTTTCTGGACTACTAGTGGCAGGCAAAAATTCCTCTTTGGGATCTGTATTGTAGTGGAAGAAGTCCCCATCAGTGCTAGATTCTTCAACATCAAGATCCCTGAGAACCATGAAATGAGAACTTTTTTCTTGTACAGCTTCTTGATCAACTTCTGTAGTTAGTACAACTGATTGGCTATCGAAATTCATGCTGCAGCCACTACCTTTTTCCTCTAACTGGATATAGTAGTCATTTCCAACTGAAAGCTTGTGTGCATCAAACACAGGTAACACCCCAGGAACAGCTAGCGATGCCTCCTGACCACTGCCATCCTGTGCTCCTGGCGCTTGCTCTGACAGGGACCTCTCAAAAACCTCCACTGGAAAGAAAATACTCGTGTATGTCATTGCTTCATCAGGATTCACGTGACCACACTCATCAAAATGATCGTGTTTAGCTGCCTCCCAGATATATTCAAAGCTGAGACCCTGGCTCGTTTCAGTGACAGTAAGAACTTCCTCCATTTCATGGCCAAGTCTATCTCCTGTGAAGTGATCCAAGATCGGAAATGCAGAATTATTTGTCTCTCTGTTTGAGGTGTTTGGTTTAAGAGCGTTCCACTGCTGTTCAAAATCAATCTCTGAGTCCCTTTGGCTTTGCATGCGAAGGTAAGTTAGAAGTCTATGTACTTCTTCTGCTGTTGGTCTCTTCTCTGGAGGTAGCCAGCAGAATTGCAGAACTTCATACCTACGCAAACAAGAAATATTTCAATTGTAATCGTACAAAAAGCAATTTCAGTAATCAGATAATTAATTAAGAATAAGACATTACTGGCAGGAATTTGAATCTAAAGCAATTCCTCATTTTTCTCTAACGTTTCTTTGTCAGCAACCTGTAACAATTTCAATATATTTAAGAGAAATAGGTAATACAAAAAACATTATCAGCTTTAAAAATAAATTTCAGAAGTTAAAGTTTACCATCTATCAGAGTATGGCTGCTCCAGATGTGGTTTAAAAAGTTTAACCTGCTTCTCCCTTATGACATGGGTTAAGACTTCTCTGTCGGAGAAGTCTGAGTAAGGCTGAGCACCACTCTCAAACAGCTCCCACAGCGTCACACCCAGAGACCTGGAAAAGAGCAGCAAAATGATTGTACATTCCAAGAACTATTTTCTAATTTTTCTCTCTAAGAAAATAAGGACTACATAAAACAATTCACAAGAATCACCAAATATCACTCTCCTGTTGGCTCAATAGGAATTTCAGAATCCATTAACTCATTTTAATTGAATGTTGATGAGCTACCAAGTAGCTCTGTATAAAAGGCACTAAGACTTGGAATGCTTAAGGCCCTGGCTGCTGGTAGTTTAGAATAACAATTCGACATGAGGAACTTTGCTTGAAGGATGCAAGAAAAAGTATTTAGATCACTTCTACCCATCCCATTTGCTTTCTGTAAACCTAGATTCACATTAAAAAATAAAAGTTTTTTATTTAATACCCTTAAATACAAACGTTTTCAAGAACTGGTAGCTTAAGCCCCAAATTACATCCCTCAAACTTCCCTGGAATTCAATGGGAGTGTGATGACTTCAAAAAAAATCCCCCATCAAGATTTTCTCCAGTCCCTCTGTAACTCTTCAGAAGTAGAGACAGTTAACTGCAGCACTCACATGAAGCATTTCTACCAACTAAACTTAGCTCACTTCCAGCGGGATCAACTTCAGTATGTTTTTAGATCATCTGCAGTTGTTGTATTAATGGCAAAATTATTCACATTTCCTTCCTTCATGAACACCTGAAGGCATTTTTCAAGCAAAGCATTTTTTATTAACTCTTTTTCTTCTGCTAATTCTTTCTTAATCTGGTTGTTCTCCCAGCACATTCCTAAGCTGCTTTCCAGAGCAAGGTGCAGTTTCAGATCTGTAGCCATTAACCTGCTGTACATGTGATGAAATTACAAAGCCATGTACTGGGCCAACATTCCATTTAACTACAAGTATCACTTATTCCTTCATATAGTCTTTGAAAATTTATTCTGAAATCTAACATGCAAATTGCTTTAAAACTTTGCTACATACCATATGTTACTGTATTTATTTTGCTCTGCTGATAACAATTTGTCCTGAAAACTCGTTACTAACTCAGGCGCAGTCCATCGGAGAGGAACAAGTTTCTTCTCATCTGTCTCAATGTAATCTTCCTGTATTATTGAAGGAAAAAAAACACCAAAAAGACATTGAATCTACTTCCAGAAGCTGACAAACTTACTTAGCCTGGTTTTATGTGATCACAATGTGTAAAATGAGACCTGAAGAAATCCCATTCTACCAAGTAGCAGTGAAAATAATGCTACAGAAAAAGTATTCACTGCTCATTGCACAATAAAACTGAATGCCAACTTCCTGCTTAGCATTTGCTACTCAAAACTTTTCCATGGATACTTTTCATTTTTCACCTTCTCAGTACTTTCAAGCATTTAAAACATCTGTTTAAGTTTCACTGCACTTTCTTAAAATGTTAAAATGAATTTTTGCATGTCATTGTTATTTTAGGGCTACCATATATATAACATATAAACACATACATTTAGATTTCACAAGCAGCTTCTATAAGCTCCTCTTCTGGAAAGATCATCTATTCTGTTGCATGAGGCTTCTACAGTTCTTTGCCAGCTATACTACGAAAATCCAATCCTCAAAGGAAAATCTACTAACAGGCTTCCAAACCCTAAAAAAATTGGTACATGAGTATATTAACTTACCTTGTACCTACTGAATCCTATCCCATAATCTCCCACTTTGACATTCAAATCAGATGTAAGAAAGCAGTTTCGTAAGGCCAAGTCACTGCAAAAACAAGCAAATAAACAGTGAGTCTTCAATCCAAAGTAAGACCAATGGGATAAATAAAGCACTGCTTTTCAGGAGAGTCAGGACACAGCTCAGAGTATCAGATGAAAACAAGTAACACCTTACAAAAGTTATCCAGTTAAACGTGTACAGGTTACCATAGCAAGCAGCAGGACATACCCAGGCCCTGTGACAGCAACAATGGGAGATTTGTTTTAAAAATCCCAATTTTGAGCCAAAACTAAATGTGATGACAGTTACTTTTACATACAAAGCCTACAATATTAGGAAGTGACTTCACATCAATCGTGAGTCACATTGGCATGCTTCAACTATTGCAGGCCAATACTAAATGATTGTTCTAAAAGCCTGATGTAACTCACACCCTCCTTTACAAGGCAAGTTCAAAATGTAGTCACCTACGGTGGTGAAGGATACTCCTCAAAATCCAAACTATGTCACAAAGTATTTCTAAGCCACCACTGCGTTCATCTGAAGGTGCAGTGCAGCTCACTTAGCACTGCCACACACTGGAGCGATGTAAGCCCCACTTCCCCACACGTGTCACTGCATGCCAGCCAGTTTCACTGCTGACACCAGGTTTAAAGACTTACCAACTTACAACATGATACAAAGCAGTGGTATCTTACATCCACAAATAAATTCCTTCAAATAACAAAATCATACATTGCATTTGAACAAGAACTACAGTATTTGACAAAGGCCACCAGAAGTCATGTATTTCATTGAAGTTCCTTTGATAAAGGAAACAGAAGGCTCTTAGCACACACCTCCAGCTTCCATTGTAACCAGGAGTACTCACAGCCAGCAATGCTTCTGGAACACAGCAAGAAGCTGCTGCAGAAAGCACACCCTGCAAACTCAGATCCATGCAAGTGTAACGGAACTGAGCACTCACTGTGGAACTGCAGCTGTGCCAGCACACAGCTCCACACAGACTGCTCACAGTCTGCTGCAGCCTCACAGAAGGGTAACAGGCAATTAAGCACCCAGGAAGAACCCTACCATTGCTTCTGTGTGGATTAAAAAAAAATTTCAGAAGTCTGAAAACCACGTGCTCTCTCTCCTTAAAGCAATACCAGAATCACTGGATTTCATAGGACAGAAGCCCATCTGCAAGCTTGAAGTACACCCCAAAGCTTTTCAGTTTATTTTACACTATTTAAATACATATCCTGGAAGAATAGAGAAATGCATCTTCAGCTGCTTGAATTTACCACTAACAACAAAATCACTGATGCTGGAGCTTTACCACTTACTCTGACAGCATCAGGATAGTGCTGCTAGAAGTAAACATTCACAAAGATACTTTTGCAGATCCACAGAATCATTTTTCAACTTCAAGTGCATCTCACTGAAAACATCCTGTTCCAGCTGAATACCTACAAAGCCACACTGCTGTGACAGAAGAAACAGCAATCAACCAGTGTAGGAGGCACGACTGGTACCAGCTACAAATACTAGCACTGGTTAACTGACAGGTTTAGCAATTCTCAGTTTAGTTGTTGTACACCCACACTTTTTAGGTTTAATAGTTTCCTCTAAACTATGTGCACTGACAAGCACGAGCCCTCAACTTGCTCAAAGAGATGATGCAAGGTGCATTTCTACTGCCAAGAACTGACTGAGCCAACAACCACCACCAGGAAACTGTGCTGCAACACTAACAGCTCCACCAGGTCAGCAGCTACTGTACCATCTGAGTCCTGTCAACTCTAAGTGGATGTGTCCCAATCCTTAATGCCCCTTTCATAAACGTAACCCTGACAGAGCAGTTAGTTTCACAAATGGATTTATTTTTCAGACCTTTTACAACTACTGCCATTTTTCCACATTAACTACATCCTCTTTAACTAGAAGTAAAGGGATTCTGGGCTCCCAGATTGGGCTCCAATGGGCTGTGAGACTGCAGTCTCCACCAATTCTGACTAGCTCCAGTCCAGGTTGAGAGGATGCATTAAGCAGTAATGCAGTGAGAGAGAACCTACCTCAGGTTTTTTTCATTTTATATCAGCTTCTCCCTTAGCAGCAGACACTTCCTTGTTCAGTAACAAATCTAATATGCTACCAACAGTTCTGTGCTGCTGTGAACAGTCAGATTTATCAAAATTCTACTCACACTGCCCCTACACAACAAACACATCCAACTTGTCTAAGAATTAATCCAACAACCACAACTTCTGGACCAGCTTTGCAGAAAGCTGCATTCTCTGGGCTGCAGAGCCCAAAGGCAGATGAGCAGATTACAGGCAGCTGAGAGCTGTATGAGCACACCAATCAGCATCCCCGTTAGCATCACATCTTCATGACTTACAATACATAAATTAGGACAAAACACAGCCTTGAACATGTGCTGATGTTAGAAGTAAATGGTTTGGAAAACATACCTATGCACAAAATTGTGTTTATGCATTACAGCAAGTCCAGCAGCAATCTCACATGCCATTCTCTGTAGCAGCATTATTTGTGAATCTCCTCTAAGGTGGTCCTGCTCATTGCAGATATAAGTTTTCAGGTCACCCTGTAAAAAAAAAAAGTTGAAAACACTGTTCAGTGCTGGGTGGATCTCAATATTTCATGAAGAGCCAACTAACAACATGACTTGCTTTATCAGTCAACAAGGCTAGCACTAGATACAAACAGATCTGTGCTTAATACAGAACCTCAGGTTTCCCATTAGCATCAGAATGCTTACAGGAGCTATCCAAGGTAGACAGCACATCTTTTTAAAGGTTTTTAAAGCACATCTGAAAAGAGGTCTTGAGATTGCACAGACAGGGCAGCAGTCTATATGCTGGCTAAAATGTGCTTCTCTCCAGAAACAAGAGCAAAAGCCACTATACTTACATCTATAAATACGTATAAGCACTCATCTCTTTCTACCTTGCCAGAGCACTGCTCTGAAAAGCTTCTGAACGACGGTGTCTGTCAGATTCCCCATCACACAGCACACGCCGAGCACAGCAGAGCTCCACGCACGCAGTGCCGGCCCTAGGTGGCAGCACGCTGCTGAGGAAAGCCCAGCTACCTGCTGGGGAGCTGCCTCACTCATCAAAACAGCCACTGCCTACTTACAGGCTGTCCCAGGTGGATTAAGTTCCTAGGATGCATTTAGGTGCACCAAGGAATTACTTTTTAATTTTTAAAGGCATTAGTAACAGCAGTGCTGCGTGGCATCCCTAATTTAGTAAATCATTCATGTAGACCACACATTCTTACAGGAAATGCAACTTGCATTAAATCCAACATCTCGAACCACATCGGTTGTTTTTCCCATCCTATTTTTAGCAATGTTCTAGGTTAAAATACAGAATTTCTTTTTGGTACTGGTTTAAGACAACAAATACTTATGCCAAACTTGGGGGTACTAACAAATACCTTCGAGAGCTGGATTGCCACCCAGATGAGCTGGAAGAAGGGCTCCCGTGGCTCCTGCTCTGTGATGCTGGAGACCTCCTGAGGTCCCAGTCCAGCCTGAACTATCCCACACCTCCCTGCCTGCCAGCAGACAGCACCGATGCATCAATGGCGTTCATATTGTATGAGCCACAAATGGTTGGACAGAGGTTTCTAATACAGTAACCTTCAATGTCTATACATCTGCATAAACAGCCGTGCAAATTTCCTTGCTCAGATACCTAAACACAGAAAGCTCAGCTAATCATGCTTAAGGAAGGCTCCACTCGTTCTCCCTTTTCTCCTGGGAGTCGATGAAGAACTAGATTTTACTTTTCCTTCCACCCCTTTTCAGTTCTAGTGAGGACGTGACTCTTCAGGCCAGCAGGCAGTGACTGTGAGAGTTTGTGAAGTGTAAAGGTATCAAATTATGCCCATCCAACACCTTACCAAGCTGGAAAGCTACCTGCCAAGCCACGTAACACCACATAAATAAGAGAACAAAAAAATTACTCCTGCATCCCTGCTCCAACACTGCTTCACTGCATACATACCTGTAACGACTGCTGATAAAATACTTGAAAGTGGTGTATGCTATAGATCCTCCAGACCCTCAGAAAGTTATTAAAGCATACGTAAGTTTAAGAAATACTAAGCAGTTCTGAGAACAAGTCTTTGAACCCAACAGACATGATTTTTCATGCTGCCATGATCTGACAACCCTCCATTATTCTCTTATGATTATTAAAGAGGTTTGTTGAACTCTGGGTAAGAAGTTTTCACTGCAAAGATTTTTATTATTATTTGAAAACAATGCTTTCAAGTGGCAGTAATCAGAAAGGCCAAACAAAAGAAAGAGAACCACTGCAGGCAGCGACCTCCAGTAGCAGCATCCCTGAAGCAAGCTACAGGGCATTCCGGGCAAACCCTGCATCCTGCTGATCTCATCTGCTCAGGGAATTGTAAAACATTTCTTCAAGAACCATTTGATAGGCAAATCAGCCTCAGCATATACATGTCACTTCCACATTTGAATAACTTTCCTTTACTCATAAATTATGTCCATTCATTAGAAGAGTTGCTGTGCTGACAAAAAGCTGGCCACGCATGACCAAGCGATATATTAAAGTTAATAAGCCAGCTACCTCTATTTTTAACCTGGCACCACTCTACAGCCCTTAACAGCAGCCAGCCAGACAGTGCTAGCACACTGCACAAACTAATGCAGGATCTTTGAAGAACTTATTTCTTTTGATAATTGCCTTTTAACAGATTTAAACAACTGTAATACAGATGAGGAAAAATTTAGACAAACCTTTCAATCGTGCAACTGCCAGCTCTAGCTGAAGGAACCTCAAAGAGCTCAACATCTGAAGAGTTTCCTATACAATCCAGCCAACTTATTCACTACCTTTATACTGAACCACCTCATAACAAGTACCACAGATCAAAACAGGTAAATCCTTGGTTGTATATGTACATCCCACACCAGTAACACAAGGCAAAGAGCTTTAGCATAGCTTTAACCTGCAACCAGAAAAACAGCACCACATTTTGCCATCCTCACTATTTGAACAGCACGCAGTCACCAGACACTGCAACCTTCAGCTCAGCTCTTCATTGGTGTCCTTCCCCACAGCCTCCCACCTGCAGAACTTAACACTGGTGTGTTTCAGAAGCTGTGCTGCCCAATTTCAGAAAAAACCCACAAGGGTACTGAAAATCCTCCTACCATTAATGAGATCACTTACTAAAGCCCTGCAAAATCCAAGTAACTGCCATCACAGTCACAATAATAAAAAGCAGCTTTTAGAGTACTAGCCTAATGAAAGTAAAAGTAAACCATCATCAAACAACTGTCTGCTAACTACCTAGCCTTACCCCCTTTTCAATCCAAACTGCACTCTGCCTTCCTGCACACCCCTCCCTCCATCACGTCTCTCATCTCCCAACACTTCAGTACTGCTCCCTCCTGCAGAGGCCTAAGACCACAGCAGAAGTCAGCGACAGGTGATAACCAAGCTGATGCTGCACCCACCTCATTCTCTGCATAGAACTATTTTAACTGCACTCCATCTAGCCTGCCTCATGTACTGTGCACTGTGAATAAAACACTATCATCTCTAGCAGATACTCTGCTCGGCTAAGTATGACCTGTGTGGGTGAGCCAGGCTTTCAGTATGAAAGTCATATACAACACACTACAATATATAATACTCTACAAAACAAGTTTTAGTTCCCTTGGAATAGAAGTAAGCCAGACATCAATTCTCCATTCCAGTGAAATAATCTAGCTACACAGATGCCTGCAGCTACCGTTCCGGCTGTCAGGCTTACTGCCCCCAGTTAAAGTGAAAATCTATTTTATCTCCTTAAGTTAAATCCTTTCCAGATTACTCTGCAGGATCATGACAATTTTTGGCACTAATCATCAGCCAAACAAAGATTTTAAATATATTCTCCAAGTAGGGCAATCTTCACAAGTTACTCCAAATTCAAAATCAGATTAAATCATGTAACTCTTTAAAATCATGGTAGTAGTTAAACCTCATTAAATATTGAGATGTGTATCTACTAACCAACTTTATCTTCTTTTTCAAAGGTCCTTTTAAAATAAACTACAATTGGAGTTCCAAGTTAAAATCAGCACAAAGTATTCCACCACTTTGGAGTTCTTTGCCAAAAACATAACAATTCACTTCCTCCCATTTGTTTCTCCCACACAGAAAAAGGAATGACTCTACCAGCACTTCTGCCTCATTGGTTCACCCAGCTAGCAAAACATGATTATTTAAGGCCACAGATGGATGTTTTCTCAAGAAGACTCAAAGTTCATATCCACACTGATTTAAATTGCCTGAGGCATCTGCTGCATTTACAGCACTATCTGTGCACCTGAATGCAAAGGAAAACTCCGTAGCAGCGAAGCTGGTGAAAAAGGACCACTCTGAATTCTATAAATAGTCTTCTTCTCGAGGACTTAACATACACAGGCACTTTGGGATCATTTCTGCCTTGAAGTTCTTCTACTCTGCTGTCAATATTTAGACCACAGACTCTAAAAACAGCTGTTGAGCCTATTTTCAGGCAGCCACCTGCAGCTCTGAGGAGTTTGTTTGTTTTGTTTTTAATACTGTGTTGTGCTACAATAAAGCAATTCAAATCTTTGCAGAGCAGGGCTCCACTGCCACTTCCACATTTTAGTTGGTGAAGCTTCTGTGAAAAGCAGGCATAGCCCTGAGCTCCTTCACACACAGCATTCCCTTCAGCACCAAGCTCACAATTCCAGCATGTGCTCAGGAATGCTGCAGCTGAGCAAGGTGACTGTGACTGTTCCCATCTTCAGTGGCCTTTGTAGCAGGAAGAGCAGCACAGAAAGCAATGAGACCACCCCTCACTGTGCTCTTAGCATTTCTCAGGTGTTCAGGAAGCACAACGAGGTAGATATCAGCATTGAGAACGAAGGGAAAGAGGGAAAGAAAAGGACAATAAAGTAGAAATGCAAGTTAAAAGAACATACTAGCAGAAAGGATCAGGAAGAGAACAGGATGATACTGAAAACTCCAACTGCTGAAGTACACTCATCACAGTTGCTAGAAATGAACCCAACACCCAATTTAGCTGCATGGCACAAGTAAAATCTGGTCACTCTGGTTAAGGGGAAAGGCAGGAGGAAGGAAATCCTTTCAAGCTTCCTCCATTAATATTTGCTTGAAAGTTGTATTTAAGGCATGTTAAGGTTTCAGAGACAGCAAACAAAATTTAGGATGTAAATTTAGGAAGTGACTGAGCATGTGCATGACACTGGACTGCAATAAAGAGTGTTGCTCTATGACCTACTTTCACCTCCAAGCTCCCATTACATGACGTAGGCAGACTGCACAACTAATAAACCCATCAGCAAAGAAAAAGGTAAGCTAGTTTCTTCCCCAGAACTCTCCATGAGAACCTATGATTTACGTGATCAATAAAAAGAAATCTAAAATATTGCACTTCTGCCATCTGCCTCTAAACCAAAAAGCGTTTTCCGAAATCGTGGTGATTTGAAAAAAATTCCCTAAAAGAAAAGTAAGAACAGTTTCATGCCTGAAGGGCAGTAAGTACACTATATAACATTTACACTAACAGAAAAACAACAGGAGCCCACTGTACAAGTGCACTTACCAAGTCACAGAACTCAAAGACAAGGAGATAAGGAACAGCTTCCACACACTGCCCAATACACTGGAGAACATTTGGATGCTGAAGAATGCTGGAGTGAAAATACAGTTAAAGTCAGAAAGACCACAGTATACATTATTTAGAGTACAACATAACACACTGAAACCTCAGCTGCAAGTTTCAGTACATAACTGGAGGCAGCATGAACAGAAGGTGCAAGTATCCAAAGCCAGATTCTCTAAGCACCTTTATATCTACTCTTTACTGTGGCAGCAGGTCACTGAAAGCAGCTGAAATTCGCAGGATAGCAGAACCACAAAGCCAACACTACCACAAAAAAAGTTGCACCTATCCTCCCAGCAAGAATAAATGTTCCTGCATCTAACTGGTTCATGGGCTACACTTAAGGAACTGATCCAGCTGCATCTAAACCCTTTTGGTAGCCAGGCTATTCCCAGACAGATCAGATTCTTCTTCTAACTTTCATAAAAAGCACTCGTGCCAATGAAGCAGAAGGCATGAGATTTCTTCTTCTGACAGCTGCCAACAATTTAAGCCTAAATGCAAACTAACTAGGACAAGAGAAAAAACTGAGATAGCTCTGCATGGCCATTCATTTGTAGCACACTCAGGCAAGATACCCCACACCTTAAGGTATGCCTGATGCTGCTTTCTCTATTCCACTCATCCATAGATCTCTTCAGAGGACTCTCGTTATTCCCAGAACACGAGAAATTACCCTCCCATTAGTATGCACCAAATCCCTCTCTATAGCTCCCTATACTCAATTTCTGGAAGCAGAAGTTCAAAGATCTTCCAACCATAACGCATGAGGAAGAGAACACCACACAGTGCTTTCTTATTAGCATTTCCATTCAGCTGAATCATTTCTCAGCTGTGGAATACTCCTGGACAGAAGCTGATGCCATTCTAAATGCTTTATTTTTGCACAAGCCTTACTGCAAGCTTCCAGAGCAGAACCAGTTTTATTTTTAATATGGAAACTTCAAAAAACACCATGTATACATCGTAACACACAACACAGTGCCAGCTCTTCTGCCTCTACTAGGAAACCCAAGCACAAGACTTAAAGCTCAGTTGATTTGCATAGGGTTGGTTTGCAATACCAGAATTTTTCTAAATAGCTGCAGGAGAAAATCTGACATGCTAAATCAAGTGTGCTCTCCAGTCATGAACAAATTACTACCAAGCACTTAAGCAAAGAGCTTATTATCTAAGCAAACTCAAATCTTGTTCATTTTTGATCAACTCTATTTCACACCTTAGACACAAGAATTTCATTTGTAAGAAAGGGCAAGCAGAGAAATAACACTTAACAAAAACCTCTGTAACTGATACGCACTAGTACAAAGTGTTCATGATAATCAAGTTACAGAATACTACTTACTAGTATGGTTCTCCACTTCTTAAAAACTGCTCTTGCTCCTTGAGACCTGCACTTGCCTTCAGCTCCTTCACTATCACTCGTGCCACACTACTGCCTGTGTAGATTTCTCCAAGCAGAACCTGAAAAATTATAATCATTGTTCCTTTGATCAGAAGTCATGAAAATGAGTTTCTTCACAGAGAGAAACAGGAGCTGAAAACACTGCAAGGAAGATTTTCTGGCTTGCCAGTGCACATAGATGCCTGTAATTCACAGATCCTGACAACTGATCTACCCACCCGCTTTCAGAACACGTCTTCCTGCAAAGAACATTTACTTGCTTAAAACTTTTCCCTGGAAAGCATTTGTAATAACAGAACGTATGAATTCAATTCCATGGAAGTGAAATCTTCACATACTAAATGGCTTTGTAAGAAACTACATGTGAATTAAAGCAGTATTAATCACAGCTAAAAAGTTTGTACAAGTACATCTCAGCTTCTTATGCTATAACTCTGAAGGAAACACACCAAGTCTAGTCAGTTCAGACTATAACTGCAGAACAGCATAAGACTTCTCACCTTTCCAAACCAGCCATTTCCAATTTCCTGGATGTAGTTTAGACTCTGACGTGCAACTTGAGACTTTGACCCATCTGTCATACACAACAGAAGAAATGTCAGACACAGCAAACCACTCAGACTGCCTGTTACTCAACCGTGGAGGAAACAGTACAGGCTCCTACAATATTTATTCCCAATGACATGAACACATTCAGGCAAAGCAACAAAACATAGACGAAGGCAAGTGTGAAGTAGTGATGGAGAGAAACTTCTCAGCTTCTAAACCACTAGTATTAGAACACCCACTGCAGTCAAAGCCAGTCCTCCTTAGGACACGCACACCTTGATTTTTTTTTAACGTGTTCAGTAAGAAAGTTGAATTGCAATGCCAATATCATACACTGTACCTGGGCACAGCAAATAACCCACTTAGGAAAGTTCCCAATGGAAACAGAACAAAAACTAAAACACTCACTGCTTCTGCATTTTAACGTTAAGAGTTATGGTTACCATTTTAAGAGGATGGGTTGGACTGCTTTATTCTTCAACCCAACTGCCCTACTTACAGCTACCATCTGGAAGAAGGACACGGTCTGACTAAAAATAATTTACATAAAGAACAGAGGCAGAGGACAGAAAAGAAGACAAAGAATCCTGGCAGAGGATGGATGGTAACAATGGCAGACTCCATACTATAGAAGAGATTCAACAGTATTTCTCTGTCTGCTAAGTAGCTAGAAATGCTAACAAACAGACTTCAAGTATTTTCTCCTTTTTTTTACACGGACATTATCTTCACAAATACATTCCCAAGAATTCTTTCTCACAAACAAAATAAAATGTCCTCTTACCAATACCACATTTACAGCATGAAAAGCTCACAGTAATACTGAGAAAGTGACGCAGCCCAGATAGTAGCAGTGCTGTCAAAGAAGAGGTTTACTCCTGCTTCCATTTAAGGCTAATGGCTGAAATCCAATGACAACTCAGCCATGAAGAGAACTACTACAGAGCAGAAGTTAGTAATATCCCAGAGCAATTTAAACCCCTGATGTGACACATAAAGGAAGGAGGCTAAGCAGATTCAAGCTGGACTCGTCCTGTTCAGCCACCCCATACAGCATCTGCTCTAAGGTAAAACATGAGATTTCATCCTAGATTCTACACAAATTTACTTAAAATCTGTAACAGTTAAACCTCTATAACAAAAAGTCAACATATTCTCCAATGTGGTGTAGCTAATTAAGTTGCCTACTTCTGTCTTCTCGTCACAAAATTTAGTTTACCTGCACGAGATGGAAACTGGGACGGAGTTGGTAAAGCAATATTGGGAACTGAAAGAGTAAAAACTTCTGCTGGAGACTGAACGGACGGAGTATCTTCTGCTGGGGGAGTGAAATCTATTTCATCATCAAAGTTATCCTCAAATTCCTGAAATGAAAAGCTCAGTAATTAAGCTAATATTTGGCTTAAAATTAGCATTATATTTCTTTTGGTTTCCTATCTGAATCCACAAACCAAACTATAACTAAATAACCAGCTGCAGGTCAAAATAAACTAGGACCCAACACAAAGGACTTCATTTTTAAGGGCAATAAGCTGCTAACATCAAAAGAAACTTAAAAAGTTGAAAAACTGTAAATCCCAAATTATGAAAGCAGTTGCACTGCACCTGAGTGCACAGGGACAAGGAAGCTCACGGTGTCGAGTGACAAACTTCCCTTTATTTTTTTTGTTTTTTTTTTTAAAGATTTCCTTTTCTTACTTTCAATTTATTACTGACTGAAAGACAATACTTGATGCTTACATTTCTTTATCAAAAATAACTAAGATTTTTCAGGACGTTTCCTTATTTACTTTTTTCATTATTCTTTTTGAGATATATTTCTAGAAAAAGAGTCACACTCAAATTTATGAGCACCAAAAACTGACGTTCCAAAAGCAACTGCTCTCTGCTGATGAACTCAGCACACTTGCTACACTGGATACGTATCCTCAATATGAGGTGAGAGGAGTGTCTTAAATCCTGTCACCTGATTAAAAGCAAATTAAGAGAAAACAGAAACGAACCAAAAAGGGCTCTTCACAGTACAGCTGTCTCAGGACTACACTTTCATTATTGATCCTAACGGACAGCAAAGATTCTGACAAGCCCAAGATGCTAACAGCAGCACAGACCAAGTACTTGTGCAGTCACAGCACTGCTTCCCAGCCTGCAGAAAGACAGCTGCTGGACACTTCAGAAGAGACCATGTTCAGTGACACAGAGGTATCAGAGTGCAGCTGCCAATACCACTCGCATCCACGTTCGTAACTTGAAGTGCTTACCTTGAAATCTATCTCAGGGTCTTTGCAGCAGGAGACACAGTTTGCCAGCAGTACCACCAGCACCACCAGGGCACAGACAGACAGAACCGCAAATGATGCAGAAACTCCAGCTGCCGCTCCTGGTCCTGGAAACAATCACACAGGCAGTGTTACAGAAATGCACTCAGGGTCAGAAGGTGCTCCTTCAAAATATCTTACCTACCTGCCGTGAGTGTCAACATTTATGTTCATCATTTCCACAGAGTTAATAGCAAAGGGACGGAGTCAACCACTCCTGCACTGTGCTGGCTGTGCACAGCCAGTTACACGCTTCCCCAGAAGATAACCATCTCCTTTAAAAGTCCTGGAATAAAACTGACTTCCTAACCTTACAGACTTCTGCAGTCCCCAAGAAAAAGTGAACAGTGATCAACTGGAAAAGGTAATGAAGTAAAAAAAAAAAACAAAAAACCACAAAGATCATCTTAATAGATGGCTCGTTAAGAATGCTTCCAATGCAGGGAAACACACACACACATTTAAAACAAAGCTTTAATGTAAGAAAAATGCTAATTATCATGGGCAAGTTTCTGCAACACTTACAGAATAGCATTTCATGACTCATGCAAGTCAGTGCTACTCAGCAGGAACGACAGAACCCATCTCTGTTGGGATAAGCTTTGAAGTCACTCTTAAAGTCATTAAGAAGTGGTATTTTTTAATTTGCACTTTTTAAAAAGACGAATATAAAATTAAACATGAAATGATGACAACCTGTAATTGAAGTAATATTTTTTATAAGGAAGCTATTTTAATATCTTGCATAAATACATATTCAATGATGAGAGTCACTGGTGAAGCACAGGCAGCAGTCTGATAGTGCTGAACAATGTGCTGCTCTGTAACCCCTTTGGCATTTTTTGTCAACTATTTCCATCACGATTAATTCAGCGGAGCTGAGGAAAACAACTCAGAACTGAAAAGGTAGGAGATGTTTAATTCCTCCCTTTGTAAACTGTTGAAGTAATTGTATGTACCATATGTGCCTATTTGTAGGATATTGAAAGAAAAATGAAACCAGAGGGAAATCGGTTCAGTTAAGATATGAGGACCATGTTCAGAAGCTGGTACAGAAAAGTTTCACTTAATAAAGAATGCTAACGTATACACTATGTGGAACTCATTTTAATGTAAAACAAAATAAAAATGGATCCAATCCATACTGCAATTTCATAATTAATACTGAGGTTAAAAACCTGATTGTAACTGATCCCAAAAGCAGAGCCAAATTTACCCAGCACATCATCTCAGCTAAAAATCTGCCTATTTACTGTAACTGCACTCAGCAAGAACCCAGCACGTTTCCAGGTCTACCTGGAAGCCAAGAGCACTTCCTTAGGAGACAAACTGCAAATCAGATAAAAAAAATCCTACAGAAACAGCCAGCAGCAGAAGGCTTTGTGGTTGCTAACAGCACCTAATGCTGGGGCCTGCTGCAGCAAAACCGTCACTACAGAAGCAAAATTTGCACTGAAATTTCAAGTAAATGACACTGGCATTCTCAGGATCAAGCATAGGCATGAGAATACACCTCAGGACATACCAGCACATTTCAAGGGGTGGAAAAAGGCTTTCACACAAAGCACCACTCAAAGTAATTTATACAGCTCAGGATTCTCTATACCTTGAGTCTACCTTCTTTGTAAGACTGTAGATTTTGCTATCAAACGTGGCAACTAAGCCAGTACTTCTCACCTGCTTTAATTCACTCTGCCCAGCTCTCCAGCCTGCCCCCAGGACAGCAGGACAACCCACAGCCACGGATGGAGCAGCACTGCCTGCCTGCAGGAGGGACAGCCATCCCGCCCCTCTACCCTTACCAGTTAGCTTGGCCTCTCCAAAACTTGCTTCAATGGGATTAACCAATGAAGGTCTCAAATCTTCACAAAATTGGGCTTTAAATAAAAAAAGCAACAGCACAACACTGCACATTTCTATGCTTGGGGGACAAACAATTAAGTGTACATGACAAACATTACAGAGCACACCCACAAAAGACAGTGCCATGAGAAAGGCAGAGCACGGCCCACACGAAGGAAGCATCATTAGGGCACAGCCAACTCCAGGCAGCATGTGCTTGTAAGCTTTCAGCACAGTAGTTGCTATGCGACAACAGTCCCTCTGCTGAAGGAAGATGCTCTTCTTCCAGGAGCAGCCGTGGAAATGGCAGTTCTGCACCAACAGCTACAGCTATTTCCAGCACCAATCTAGATGACAGCAGTCACTTACACTGCCTCTTGAACACCCCCAAATTACACGATCAGGAATCACGGGGTTACTCCACGACACCACATCAGAACAGAGCACCTTCACAACACTGATGAATGGCCAGGCCCAGCTCTGCTCCCATGCTACTCCTGCAGTGTCTGTTAAACAAGACCACATCTATTTGACTGTGCTATTCATAGATATTAATGTAACAATGAAAAATACAGCAAACACCAAATCAGTGTTGCATTACAAGTATGAGTTTAAAAGCTGCCTTGACTTTCCTACACAACGCTGTCATCTTCTGTGCTGTTAACTTGTAAAGAACTGGGCAGGAGTGGAGAACGCTTTCCAAGGCAGATTCAGGCTGCTATCTTTTCTCACTAAGGGTCTTTCCAACATTTGTTTGCTCCATTGATATTTGCAGGTGTGCTGCACCACACCAATATGGAACAGTGAGCCTAGGAAGGCCCACAGGTGACAGGCAGAAACAACAAAGCCCTGCTGCAAGCAATCGTAGATGCACTCCTCGTGTAACACAGGCAGGATGACAACACAGATGCTCAGCATGCATTACAACTCCTCTATTTCACAAAAAAAACCTTCAAGAGCTAATTCCATCCATTTCCATGCTGCAGTCACCCCAGGTGTTTCTGCTATGCTCCATTCAACAGCTGAGCCAAAAACAGCACCATTTTTGAGCGTGGTACTGCAGAAAATTCAGCAGAAATGTGTACAGCATTTTGCTGTGCAATGTCACATGACAGCAGACTTCAAAATGTGTTAGGATTGCTTCAAATCACCTCTAACCTTCAACCAAAGCACAACAAAAGAAGACAAACTTAACCAAACTTTGAAGGACCTCACATTTCAGACTGCTTTCTGAAAGGTAACAAGGTGAATTTTAGGAGATACACTTGCAGGGCTCCATTTTCCAATCAGCCATTTGATTTGAGTGGCCATTACCAATACAACAGGAGGAAACCTTCAAGGCTCGGATGACTGGCACTGACTTGATGCCCTCAGCACAATGCCAGCCTCAGGAAACCTAAAACTGTTTGCAAATGTCCAAATTAATTCATATGGTTCCTTCATTGAGCAAATAGCTAAGAACTGACATAGGCAGAGGTCAGGCAGGATCCTAGTTTACATAGGAACATCTCAGCTTTCAGATTGCTAGTACGAAGCCAAAGTCTGAAAGCATTAACAATCGCCCTGAACAAAACATGGAGAACTCTGCCACCTCAAGGGAGTTCTTCCAAAAGCCTCCCTGACTTGGTATGCTGTTATCCTTGCCTTGGGTAAGGCAAAGTCTGCATACCCAACAGAAGTAACCTTTGGTATAGATATGACAAATACATCTCTACATAAAGCACTTCATCACCTTACTTTATTTTCCCTTCTTCCTTACAACTACAGAGAATCCCAACAGACACAGTCCCAAGAAGAACAACTCCACAAACCTCAGAGAGCAGCTGCCCGAGTTACTGGCGTGCCCTGAACTTCATCTTTCTGAATACAAGAGGCAGCAATTAGTAGTTCGGCAGCAAGAAATTACTTCCTGCCTAAACCCGAGCTGCCCTCCGTGCCCTCGGATCAGTCTCACACTTCGACAAAAATGACAATTTTCAGCAGTAGTGAAAAAACCCACACGCAAATTACTCAGTTACTGAATCCTTCCAGACTGAAATTGAAACACTTCGCCCCTCTCCACCGAACTCGGACACCACAGTCCCTGCTTTTATCCTACAACATTATTGTTTAAGTCCCCCATGAGGGGTGTGGGCCGGATGAAAGACCAGGACATGCGCACAGACATTTCCTGGCAAAAATCACCACCTCTTCTTCTAAGCTAATCAGCAGAGACAAGGATAACCAAGACAGCAAATGGCAATTTCCTGCTGACCTTTCCCCAGGAGGCAACCAAATATTTGCTCTCCCTCCTAAAGCCAGTTTCACAGCTACAGGTGTCCTGTGGACACCTCACCCAGAAATCATCGTGTCCCATGCATACATTAAGAAATATCAGCTGCCTTGTTTCACAACCAGATATGTAACTGCCAGCAACCCTTGGCAGACAGTCTCAGTGCTCTCATTTGCCCCCAAAAGACCAGAAGCCTCTCTCACTTACCACTTGAACCAACACCTTTTCTGTTTTATCCCATGCTCCTCCTAAATACTTTTACACTGCTTCAAGTGAGTTTCTACTCTGCAGTCAAGACTGGCAGAGGTTATACTTCACCAGATATTCCTGCCTTGGGATACCCTGCATACCCATGAAATCCAGCCTCCTCCAAACAACACAGCTCCAATCTTCACCCTGTGTCTGAAGGCTTCGCCTGGCCCACCTGGGCACTGCCTGATCAGGTATCAACCTGTAAAACCAGGAGCTCAGGTCCAGCTTCACTCTGCTGCCCTTAATCCATCGCCCAACAAATCTTCCCACTGGTGTCAAAGGATCACCCACAAAACAGCACACTGCTCTGCTGCTGTAAGGATCACTGCAGGGCAAGGAACACCCAGTGTTCAGAGACAAAGACTGGCCTGAAGTGCACTGCCAAATTTTCCAACCTGCAGAAAGCAAGATCTTAAGGTAAAAAACAGCTAAGCTCAATAATAATGTACACTGTGCTTTGTGGTAATGTTTCTGGAAAATCTGGGTAACTAATTATACTGCAAAGGTAATACATGATTCTTAAGTGCATATATACATACATAAACACATGTATGTATATATTTATATTGGCACTACTGCTGCTAGATGTTGGCTTTAACAAATACTGCCCAACACACTACAACCTCACGTGCTATACCTTCCCTCCAACTGAGAGGCACAAGAGCTGCAGATGTGTGAGTGGGTTTCTTTTTTTTTCCAAAACAAAGCAGATCACAGCCATTTAAAGCACGATTACTTATCATGGTATCTCAAACCATCAGAAGTACCTGTAGCCTGGAAGCCAAGCTATCAGTATCTCTTCCCCCCATCACTGTTATGACATACTATGTTTGAAGAGACAAATTACTTTTAATCTATGCAAAAGGAATTCATACACACAACCCTTATTGGTGGTATTTTCGGGAATCTTGATCTTAAAGTTGATGCATTTCCATCTCTCAAGTAGGACCTGGAAAAGGTACATGGGAAAGAAGGCAAGCAGCAGTGCTTTGCTTCAAGAGCAGCCTCACCCCTATTTCTCATCCCCATTCACAGCTGAGGAATCTCTAAGAAAAAGAATCGCCCATGGGATAAATGTCTGACTTGTGAGAACAGGATCCACTCTGCTGGAAGCCAGTACCTCAAAGTGTACTATGAACTTTCCTATCATCCTTGTAACAGAGAAATCTCAGGGTACAAAAGTAGCCGTGAAATGCTTCGCATCATTCATCCACATCAACTAGCGTGACATACTTCAAACACCTCCAACCGTAACAATGTGCCTATAAGATGTTTCCAGTACCACCAGTGCTGTTCAAGTCCTTTCATAACTGCAGTACAATGAAAACACAGCAACAGAAGTGATGAAGCTATTGCAAATCATATCCAGCACCATAGCAAGCCTCAGATACTAGATACGCTCACTAAATAGCTAAGCAGGTCCAAAGCAAAATCTCAGACACCTTTGGCACTCCACGCACAGCATTTCTAATGCAGAATCAGAGTGCTAGGACAAGATCAGAGAGCAAAGATTTGGACAGCCTGTGTTCTGCACACTAAGCCATGCACGAACAGCGACAGAAACCACCCAATGGCAAACATACAGAAAGTGACCACTATCCAAACTTGCCCCACAGTTGTTCAGCAGCCTCCTAAAATATAACCTTGCCTTTGGTGCTTTTCAGACAGAATGCTGGGTTGGACTCCGTAAGTCAAACAGCTTTTTCAAACAAACAGAATCTGCAGTAACATGGGCACTAACTGACTGACCCTTCCAACCTGATGATCACAACACTACAGGGAAACTTCTGGTCAGTGCCACCCCAACACACTGCAGCCATACCTGAGGAATTACTAAGTGCAGCCAAGTACCAGGATGTGAGAAGCAGCCTGGGGAAGGGGCTGCCCCCTCGGAGGACTGCATTAGCTGCAGCCAACTGCAGACCCTTAAAGGCAGAGAGAGCAGGTCCAGTCTGTGAACAAAGCCTCATGTGGAACACTGCTGCAGGCCAAGAGTCAGGGCTGGCTTCTCACTTCAGTCACAAAGTTACAAAGAGAAACAAAAGAGAAAAGGCAACTTAGCAGCCCTAACTGTACAATTAGTAGGTACCTGGATCAGAAGCTAGGACAAAAGATAAAAGGGTAAGTAAACACATTAGTTCTTGAAAGTGAGAAGAAAGGTGAGATGAACAGAACACTCCCAACAACACTGTATCATGATTAAAACCCCTCGTACAATCAAGGTTTTTCTCAACGTGACGTGATCAGACTCCACCTTGCACATGCTTAGAAATTTGCTCTTCTCTGCACACACAGCAGTCACACAGTACCAAACCACAGGCTACAAGCAGGCCTCAGTCTGACACTGCTCCCAGTGAAGCAGTAAGCCAAAGCAGCTCTATAAAGCAACACTTCCCAGGACTACGTCCAAACAGAAGAACTCATCTTGGTAATTAAAAAAGTGACAATCTCAAAGTGGCCATCTCCAGCCTTTTGACCACACCAGTCAGAGCTGCACAAACACCTAGACGCCTCTGGATACCTCACATCAACTCCTAAGCATCTTTCCCTGGATCTTCAACAAGGATTCACTGCCGAGGCATCCGGCTGCTACAGGAGGGCAGCCCCAGCACTGAGGCTGTCAGTGCAAAGCAAGGAAGCAGGCAGGCCCCAGCTGCCTCCATCCAGCTGAACAGACTGTGCAACAGCACAAATATAACACTGAACACACCCGTGAAAAATGCTACCACCTATTCAAGTTTTACAGGAAAATAACACTTCTGAGCCCCTGTTCCTTTGCATTTGCAAGGACTTCATACAGCAGAGAGATGACAGAAGTGCTTCCTCTGATATTAACATACATACCTTTGATTCAGATTTCCAGCCTTCTGGAGAGGCAGCTGAATTAAGGTCAGGTATGAATATCCAAGTCAAAAAGAGAGAGAGAGAGAGCCTGAATTAGAATGTAAAGCTTTAGTGCAGCAAAGCAGAAGTGTCAGATTACGATGCAGTGTGTTTGTCTGCAAAAATTACTGCTAAAGAGCATTTCTCCAATACCTCTACTTCAACTGCACAATGCTAAAAATGATTATCATCTTGGCCTGATGCACTCAGGTGAAACACCAAATGCTCCCCAGGTTCAGAACAGCTGAAGCACTTCATTCTACCAACTGCTCTAACCTGGAGCAGGTCAGGTCCTGCAGTCCCTCACTCGCTGAGGTCCTCAGCTCTCTAGTCCAGCAGGTGAACCCTCATATTCACAACAACCACAGCACATATCAATACCCCCCTCTTTTACATTCATTGAATAAATTAAGTTGATCTGTTTCTAGCTAATAGCATCTTCAATATCTTGCTTTTCCTATTTTCTACAGTGTAGGGGAATAATAAAAGCCTGCCTTCCTTCTACCATCTCTTTTTTTTTTTCCAGCAAGTTTAGAAATACAGCCTCAAACATGGAAGACAAACCAAGAAGACACCTTCACCTGCAAACCCCGTGAAGCCATACTCAAAAGTACGAGCTGCACTACTCATCTTGATGAACCCACTGGGAACACAACAATCCCCCAGCCACCACCAGCCACGATTCCACACTTCCACAAAACTGAA
>VXAB01005282.1:628417-680796 GCA_013399175.1 Odontophorus gujanensis
CCCGCCGCATGTCCTCCTCCTCCGCCGCCGGGCCGCGGCTCGGCGCCCAACGAGGGGCTCGAGGCCCTCAGCGTGTCCGGGGAGCTCCCGCGGCAGCCGCTGCCCCCCGCCTCCGCGAAGCGACCCTCCGCGGCATCGGTACCCGCGCTCCGCTCACGCGGCCGCTCCGCCCGCCGCCGCCGCCGCCATCTTCCGGGCTACCTGACCGAGAGGGGCGGGCGCGCTGCCGACCGAGCGCCCGCTGCGCCAATCCACGCGCGCGTCGCGCTCGGGGGGCGGGACCGCCGGGAGGGACGGAGCTAATCCGAGATTGACGGCCACGACGGCCAATCGCGCCGCAAGAAGCGAACCGGGCCGCGCGCGGACTGCGGCGCCAGCACGGCGCGGCGCGCCTGCCAATCAACCCGCGAGACGGGCTGCGGGGGGCGGAGCTTCCTCGGGATTGAAGGAGCTCTCCACCAATCGGCCGGCAGCGCCCGTCCGGAGGCGGGGCGGCGGGAGGAGCCGGGTCCGCCCCTCCGTGCGTAGCGGGAACGCGCAGCCCCGGAGCGGGGAAGGGCGAGCGGGCGCGGGCACGAACCGACGACGCCTTTCCAGCGCGGTTTGTGTCCGCCCGCAGACCCTACGTGGGGGCTGGCTGCCTTCCTGTCCGAGTCCCTGCCTACACCCACGTACCCTTGAAGACGGTTGCTCATATTGCTCATGGTCCGTATTTTCTGACGCGTCCCACTTAGTTTTTCTTCCACGGGAAATATTTGAATTGAATAACAATATGGGAGACGATCTTCTGTAGTCGTGGTCTGCTCCTGCTAGCGCGTTACGCTGCCGGCTGCAATGGCCGCGAGGCAGCGAGCAGCTCAGAGGCGCTCCTGGCATTCCTGGCCGTACATCGTAGGGCTGCGAGGGCCGAGGTGGCCTCTCCGCTTTCAGAGCAGCGCAGTAAGCACTGCGTGACACGTGGTTATCACTGGCTGCTCAGGTACAAATTGGCACTACCTCACTTTAAATAGTNCCAGCAAGTTTAGAAATACAGCCTCAAACATGGAAGACAAACACAGAAGACACCTTCACCTGCAAACACCGTGAAGCCATACTCAAAAGTACGAGCTGCACTACTCATCTTGATGAACACACTGGGAACACAACAATTCCCCAGCCACCACCAGCCACGATTCCACACTTCCACAAAACTGAATGTTTCTGAACAAGGAATTCAAGCCAGTTCTGCTAAAGTCTGCCACTGACACTTCCTGCTTCCTACCTGAGACATGTCTTTTCAATGGGCACGTTCCAGGTACCATTCCACAGAGATCACCACAAGCACCTCACTCACATCTCCCTTCCTCCTTTTACTGCCAACTGCTGTCCTTCCTGCAGTATGCTCGAGGCTGGGCAGAGCAAACCACTCCTCCACCATTGGAGAAGCATCCCTTCCTGCTACATGCACAAACAGGGGATCTTGAAATAACCCCCAAACACATTACTAATTATTTTAAGAAAAGTCCATTAAATTATCCATAACTTTACAACTCTTAAATATCAGGCTGTGCACAATGAGCTGCCAAGGCCTAGAGTCCACTACTTATTCTGAAAGTCATCAAGGGCAGCCTGTCTCAACATCAGAAATCAAAGCAACTTGCCACGGGACACATGAGGGAAAAAGTCACAGTACAGCAGAGGTTATTTCAAAAGAGTGATTTGCTTAGAACGACTTTTCATTCTGACAGGTAAGGTTTTTGCCAGCATCACAGAAGTCACGTCCTCATCTCCGAGCTTTGTAGGATACGTGGAGTAGTCTTGAAAGCAGAGGAATTCTCATTAAAAAGAAAAGAGCTGGATTACTTCAAGAACACTTGATGTCCACACTGACACCCGCCATGAAATAGGAAAGCTAACAACATTTCAAGGAAAGAACAGACACCAAAACGATGGCAGCCCAGAACAACACAGCCCCATATCATGGCCTGATGACAAGTCAACACCATCAGGAAACTCTTCAAATATTCCATAAATGATTAAACTATCATTTAGCCTCAAAGAAAACACCAGTTTGATCAAGGGCATCCTGGGGTCTTCATTTCTTCCAGAACCTTATTGTAGAAGGATCAGCCTCAAGGAAGGTTGACAGAGGGGGTCACTCCTGAACAATTCTGAAATTCTCTCGGGAACAAAATAAAAGGAAAAAATGTAGGTCCAAAACCAAATGAAGCGTGGGGTCCTCTCCCAGTTCGGGCACTTCTCATGGAACAGCAGCAGCAGCTCAGCCCGCAGTGCTCCATGCCTCTCCCCCACACCCTGCACGCTCAGCCCTTGCAGCTGCCCACCACAACTGAACCTCAGCACACATTCGAGTCGGGCCCAACAGCACTCAGCCCCAGTACAATTTCACGTTCGCAAGTCCCCGTAATGCACAAAGAAAAGAGTGAATGATGGCGACGGCTGTCACCTATCAGAGCAACTGAACCTTGCAGCAGTAATTCGTGACATCGGGACAGCATCGCCCGTGTGCGTCTTTACGATAACCGGGGAGATAAGGGCCCGAGGCCGCCAGCGTTACCAAGCTCCAGAGCCGAGCAGCCGAGAGGAGCGGGGCAGCCGCCCCAGGAGCCCCACTGCGATTCACTGCGGAACGGGCGAACCGCGCCGAGAACTCGGCCTCACCGGACGGTACGGAACGGGTACGGAACGGGCACGGAGCGACCTCGGCAGCCCCGCACGGCCCAGGCCGCCCCCAGCCCGGCCCCGCCGCCTCTCGTTTCTCACCTGCAGCCGCCGGCGGGAGCGGGAGCGGCGCCGCCTCGCCGCCCCCAAGGAGCAGCGACAGCAGCACGGCGAGCCCGGCCGGGCCGCCCGCCCGCCGCATGTCCTCCTCCTCCGCCGCCGGGCCGCGGCTCGGCGCCCAACGAGGGGCTCGAGGCCCTCAGCGTGTCCGGGGAGCTCCCGCGGCAGCCGCTGCCCCCCGCCTCCGCGAAGCGACCCTCCGCGGCATCGGTACCCGCGCTCCGCTCACGCGGCCGCTCCGCCCGCCGCCGCCGCCGCCATCTTCCGGGCTACCTGACCGAGAGGGGCGGGCGCGCTGCCGACCGAGCGCCCGCTGCGCCAATCCACGCGCGCGTCGCGCTCGGGGGGCGGGACCGCCGGGAGGGACGGAGCTAATCCGAGATTGACGGCCACGACGGCCAATCGCGCCGCAAGAAGCGAACCGGGCCGCGCGCGGACTGCGGCGCCAGCACGGCGCGGCGCGCCTGCCAATCAACCCGCGAGACGGGCTGCGGGGGGCGGAGCTTCCTCGGGATTGAAGGAGCTCTCCACCAATCGGCCGGCAGCGCCCGTCCGGAGGCGGGGCGGCGGGAGGAGCCGGGTCCGCCCCTCCGTGCGTAGCGGGAACGCGCAGCCCCGGAGCGGGGAAGGGCGAGCGGGCGCGGGCACGAACCGACGACGCCTTTCCAGCGCGGTTTGTGTCCGCCCGCAGACCCTACGTGGGGGCTGGCTGCCTTCCTGTCCGAGTCCCTGCCTACACCCACGTACCCTTGAAGACGGTTGCTCATATTGCTCATGGTCCGTATTTTCTGACGCGTCCCACTTAGTTTTTCTTCCACGGGAAATATTTGAATTGAATAACAATATGGGAGACGATCTTCTGTAGTCGTGGTCTGCTCCTGCTAGCGCGTTACGCTGCCGGCTGCAATGGCCGCGAGGCAGCGAGCAGCTCAGAGGCGCTCCTGGCATTCCTGGCCGTACATCGTAGGGCTGCGAGGGCCGAGGTGGCCTCTCCGCTTTCAGAGCAGCGCAGTAAGCACTGCGTGACACGTGGTTATCACTGGCTGCTCAGGTACAAATTGGCACTACCTCACTTTAAATAGTTATGTGCGGGAAATCGGTGACAAGTGTGCCGTCAAGTCTTTGCCTGTCTATATCTTTCTACTGCTAACTTGAAAGTAATCCCTGATGCTTCCCTCTGCCCCATGTCCCATCTGAGCAGGGATGTCAGGGCTGCAGCCTCTGGATCTGCTCGTGTCTCCTGACTGACGCTGCCCACTTGTCTCAGCAATGGTTATTCAAACTTTGTAGTGGCAGAGGAACATGGGTACATCTCACTTTTTTGCTCCAGCATCTCAGGTCTAAGGTATTTCTGAGATCTGTCGCCGACTTCACGCAAATTCCACAAGCAAATAATTTTGAGGTTCATAGCAGCTACAGATCTAAAGCTTAAAGCTTCATCTGCATGCTGTCAGCAGGTTTACAGTGTAAGGGCGTTCTCATTTCAACAGCGAGAACAGTTCTGTGCATTTTAAACACTGCAGACTGCCTCATTTCAGAGCCCACCCTGTCCTAATTGAATGCTAAGCCTTTGATGTAATTTACTGATAAAACATGTTGTAATACTATCTGGAAAGTTACAGCAGCACATCATTAGGAGGACTTGTCAGAGCACTACGCCATAATGAGGGTACACGTAGGGTTAGCTGTGATTAGTCACTGCTCGAATGAGAAGCTATCGAACCAGCCCTTCCAATTCTTTGTTCTACATGTTAGTCACAGCCTGTCTCCAAACACACTGCGAGCATCCCAAACACTGACACAAAGCCTGCTCTCCGACAGCCCGTTACCATCCACCCATCTGCAACTTCTGCAGCTAAATACTTGCAGCAACTCGAGGAGGTTAATGGGATGAGCAGCCCGCTGCCAAGCAACGCAAAAGGGACTCTTACAGAAAATATATTTACTAAAACAAAACAAAATTCTTCCTGTACACAAGATGGGATGTATCACCACATCACAGCCTCGTGTTTCTTGGTTGTGCACTGCTAGCACTGCCAAATGACTGAAGCTGCTGTTCTGTGTGGGAGGTGTTAAAACCTTTTTTTAGACAGCGATAATTGGATCAACTAAAGGATGTTGGTGGTTTTATTCTCAGTCGATTTTCTTAAATATTTTTGATAACATTATTGGTGCGGAAGGAACATTGTCTAGCAGACTGAGCAAGTTGCCAGAGGGGTGTTAAAGGCCTTCAGCATAGCTGTAAATAAAGCCTCAAAAGATTCACAGCTTCCTTACTACGAAACAGAGCCGAGCATCAGCAACATAGCTGAAAACAGAACACAGCTTTCATTCCAGGCCTGTGCTTTAAGCACGGTGGTTAGCTTCCTCATGTGCCAACACTGAGAGGCACCTTGCCCCCCCCCAGAAAAAAATCTCTGATTCCATCATGTGTAACATTTTCCTTTGGTATCACTGTTCTCTTTTTATATTTAACACCAATGCGCTCCTCTGCCTGATAAACAGAAGCAAAATAAATGTCACTGATTTAAACCTCCACTTTCAGTTAGAGGAGACCAAGCAGTGTTTCTGTGTAACCACACGCATCCTCCTCCGCTCCCTGCTGTTCCAATACTACAGCCCACAAAATATTTTATATAGCTCCCAAGGAAAAACGGGTTTAAAACCATGAGTAATTTGCTTATTTCAGTCAAATATTTTCCCCTCATTCTGTATCTGTCAGTCAAAAAAGGGTAGAACAGAACTCCCCAACTTCTTCCCACAGATGCTTAAGCTTGCACGTGGAGAGACAGACTCCCAAGAAATACAGCCAGGTGTACTCTGAATCACTGGCCAGAATCGCTGCCAGAATTAATTTTAAAAAGATCCAGAAGGGATAAATAGAATGGAGCAGGTGAGCTCTAAAACACAGGCAACGACTGCTCTTGATTCTTTGAGGCAAAATCCACACTTGGAAGGAAACCACAAGGACTCGAGATATAAAGGAATGTGCAGTTTGTTGGAACAGTGTAGGGCAGGAAGGGATCCACCTTGTGCAGGAATGCCAATGCTTTGCAGTCCTTTTTACTTTTATACTAACCAATGTCACCTTTCAGAATATGAAAAAAATTCGATCTAAAGATGCAAAGCCATTCAAAATTTCAGGAGAATCACTTCTTTTCAGTCCTGTACACAATGCCAAAAGAATGTCCTGTTTCAGTGCAGTGAATTCCGTGAGTTATGCTATAACATAAGCAGAGAAAAAGCATCAGAAGAGATTAAACTACATGAGAAAACAGTTACCAGAGCCTTTGCTAAAATGCCAGTTCTTCCGTGGTTACATACTACCAGATGTAAGTAACTCTGAGCATCTCCATGGCTTTAGAACACAGCAGATGAAGGATGTACTCCAAGACATCAGCACAGGTTATGGTCACACCCACTTGAAGCTTCCTCCTAACAGGAGCAGACCAGGAATTTTACGCGTTAGGAAAAAATGCCTTTCTGTAGGTGACTGACCCATCACAAACCAGATGAACACTGAGCATACACACCTTGATTTGATTTTGTGTTGTGGGCATGTACCACCAGCACAAGGCTGGAATGCTGCCCAGCAAGCTGACACCTTCTGAATTAACCTTGTGTAACACAGCTCAGGTTATCTATTTATAAAAACATACCCCAGGTGTTGCCTGCAGTGGGATATTACAAGCAGCAGCAGTTCACAGAGCTCCTCTCCTTGTGATGCAGCCCAGGTGCTGTAGCTAGTGCTCTCACTTAGGAACTCAGAGAGCCTGGCATCTGGCATAGAAAGACAACAGAAATGAATGTCACCATTTCCCAGGGGTCAAGGATTAACCATGGCTTGCACCTGCTCTGTTTACTGCTGAGCTGGTATTTTAGAAGAAAGATTATCACTAATACCTTTTCATTGGTTACATTTTACAGTTTATTCACCCTGTGCAGTATGGACCACTTCTTAATTTGACACAAATATAATCTGCATCCTGCCTCATACAAGCCTCTAGACACATTTATTTTAGTCAAAGACATGTCTCAAAAATGCTGAATCACTCAGTGTAGGTAACAGAAAACACTGTTATCAGGCACATTAACACAACTCATCGCATCCCTCCACACTGCAAATTCTCCTGCCTTGTATCAACATCTCCCACTGCTCTTTGTGCATAAGCTGAAACTTCAGTGGGTCAGGTCTGGTTTTTCCACTGCCTGATATTTGATTACAGCTGTGGGAGATCAAAATATTTCCAGGATCTTTCCTCTTCACTGACAGCGTTAAACAAAAAGCTGGTCCCACCACTGGGAATGAGTGTGTTCACATGTCCTTGCTGCAGTGTGCTCAGCTCCAGCTGGCAAACACAAACCTTGCAGCAGCCTCTCACAGCTCTCTGCACTGACCTACATTCCTTGCCTGTGCTGACCCTCTGGGGAGAAATACCCATAGCGAGGGCTCCTGGACTCTTCCAGTGGGAGCACTACCCCATGAAGGAAGGCTGGTAGCAGGGAAAGGGGAGCAAGAAGGTCCCTACAACATCAAGATGGACTCTGAAAGGCAGAGCTCATCTGTGTCCAGCAGTCACCTGCCAATGACTCCCATGAAGTCCACAAGAGTTCCAGCATAAGCTGGAGCTCAGGTGAGCATCTTTAGGCACCAGTCTGTCTTTCTTACACAGATGACTCCATTTGTGTCAACTGCAGCTCCTGCAGTTGAAGTGAACAGGGCACAGGAGCTCTGCCATGGGCTGTCTCCAGACAGCTCACCAGTGGATATTGCTTCCCATATTTCTCTAGCTCCCTTTCTGCTCTGTCATGCCTGTCCTTGTCTGAAATACAGTGCTGTTCACCACTGAGAAATTTAAGTACATCTCCAGATGGCTCTAGATATTTGCTTTCTTTAAGCAGAGCTTTGTACTGCTGTATATAATGACAAGAATATCAGAGAAAGCATGCCTCATGCTGCCCAACAAAAACACGATGCTAAGCCCACTGCTGTAGAGGGTAAGAACTAAATAACACATAGAGATGAAGGTTGCAATTTGGAGCACAAATCTGGTGCATAATATGGAATTGCTGACCCTGTGTTGGGAGAATCTCGCATTTAATTATTTATAGATATATAGAGATCATTCACATAGAGACAGAATATTCATCAAGATCAGAGGACCAATAAATCAGTTGTACACTGAAAGCATGTGGACAACAGAAACTGAAGAAGTTTTTTGAATTTACTGCTACAGCATAACAAGCAATTAGCATATGCATATGTGGTAATTACAAATTAAAACATGCATTGATTGTGCATTCTGTGCATGTGATTTTGAACCCAGTATATCCTCTGGCCCAAGAAATGCTGGGAACAGCTAGCACTTGTAGTCATGTTTATTCACACCACTCTGGAAATGGAAGACTCTCACACTGGGGAGAACTGCTCACTGCAGCAGTGCCTGGCAGTCTGAGCATAAGAGACAGGTCCCATGGATTTGAAGTATAGCAGACATTTGGGTGTTCTCTCCCATTGTACTATTACTGGTATGCCCTTCCTTTTTGTTTCTTGCTACTACACGTGGCAGAAGTCAGGCTCCTGCCCAGCCTTGAAAAAAAACAGGGCACAAAGTCCTGAAGAAACATCTACGTTAGTACTACAAATTCCATAAAACCTTTAAGCTGCTGAGAAGAATACTTTGATTCTGCAATTTCTTTAATGGCTACAGCTTCATCAGCATTTCCAGCCATCCACAGAACCAAGGGTGAGTCCCCAAAGGGCTGATCAGAGAGAACAGCTCGCGAGAAACAAAGAAATACACCCAGCTGGGGTTTATTGTCCAGCATCTTTAAAATGCATCTACAACAAGTAGAAATTAGGAATCTATCAGATATTGTGGCTGTGTATAAAAGCACGGGATGCAAACTCCTTTCAATCTTGCTCTTCTACAGTTTTGTAGATGCTAAAAAATGAGTTCATATCTGAGAAATTAAATAGGAAGCACGCTAAGGGAGAAATAAGCATAGTATGGGAATGAGACAAGAACCTAAGGAAAAGTTCATACTGAATTTGTGGAACTGAGTTTCTGTCAGAAAGATGATCACGACTGCATTAAGGAGCCCCCCAGCTATTCCCAGCAATGTGACTTTCAGCAGCCTTTGATACCCAAAATGACAACTCTGCAGTATTAAAGCTTAATTTGTTGTGAGTAGAATTCTTCCTTGATTTTTCCCTCCGCTGACTCTGATGCAATTAATTCCCCTGACAACACTGCTTGTAAAAACAGATAAGCGGAGTTAAAGCTGCTAATAAGAAATATGTATTGATGAGACTTTTTTTCCTGCCTGAAACATCCTGTGCATATCTTCATGTAGAAACAATGACTCTTCTTGGAACCACGATCTCATGTATGCGATAAGAGGCTGGAATCCTTAGTTTTACATGCATATACATTAAAGACCTTTGGAAGAAAATTGCTGCAAGACATAACTTACGTAGCTTTCAGAAATGAGGACTGGATCTAGGTCAAAACTAATGCTTTAAATAAATATCACAGACGTTGGGGAAATTGAGATCTAGATCGTGCAGCTTTGGTTCTGTAACCAAGACAAATTATTCTGTATTTTCATTGGCATACAATTCACAGCACAATACAGTTTTGAGCAATCAAATACGCAATCACTTGCAAAACTTCTTTTTCCAACTGCTAAACAATCTATGGTGAAACAACAGGCTTGGATACTGGAATCTTCCCTTCCGCTCTGTATGGGAACTGTTGAATCACGGCCTGAACCGCTGGGTGATCACCTGAGGTGAGCATCGAGCCAGCCACAGGGGCACAGGTTAAGGTGGTATACCTGTGTGACTGGAAGGGGTGGACCCTGGCTCCACCTCTCCCAAACCCCCTTTTAGGGCTGACCACAACCAAGGAAGGATCACTTCTTGGAGATCCCTCCTGTGTGGAGTCAAAGGCGAGCCTCTATCATCAGAAAGGGGAGCCACTCTCTTTTTGCTATTCTTTCTGTATATAAGCCTACTTAAATATACCATCTTCCGTACTATTTCCATTGAATACCATTCTTGGGGGTTATTTACCCTACACGCCCAACCCCCAGGCAAAAATCTCCTGCAAACTCACATTACCTATCTTCAGAATATAGATCAAAATATGAGATATAACATTTCTCTTTCCCTGAAGTCAGTAACATTGAGAGACAATCACTTTGATTCTGCAGTCAGAAGAACTTCAGCTGTGTGTTCAGTCTGACTGATGGACACCTTACAGGATCACAATCCTGCTTTGGCACTACTGCCTGAAAAAGTTAAAATCTGAATGAAAGTTCCCTTTGCAAAGCATTTGGTCAAAATACAATGCTTTGGAAAGACCTGAACTGAAGTTGTAGACTACAAACAGTTGGCCTGATAGCTGCCTGGATTAAGGTACCAAAGCTATTTATTTCTGCAAACCATTCAGTCATCCCTAATAGGACCTTCTGTTGCAGTCTGTGTGCTATTAAAACACAGTTGGTGTTAATAATTTAAATTGTTTCTGACCCTAGTGCAGTTACCTGTCAGCAGGTGAATCCAGGGCTTCAGCTGGTGCTGCAACTCTGTTAGCACTGAAGCCACTTCTGTGGGTTAGTATGCTTGCTGGTTTTGGCCCATGCCAGATGGATTACATCCTTTCTTCAAGTTCTTAATGATTTTATACCTACATCATCTCCAATCTCATTCAGTGGGAGTATAAATTCCCCACTCCTGTCCCTTCCAAGCAGAAGGAACCTTAGGATAACACTGTGCAATGTAGCAATGACAAATACCAAGTTAGCTGTGCTCAGCTCAGTCCATAGCCTATTTCTCCTGTGGGTTTCATTCCTACAGCCTCATGCAGACTACCTGGTGCCCTACCAAAAAGGCAGAAAGCTGCAGGTGAGTTTCCTGCCTTCCAGCTAGCTGAAGGAAGGCACGTGAGGTTTGTTTCCAGCAGACCAGGAGATTTTTACGAACGACTTTATCATCTTAGAACTACTGTTGCACTTGTGAAAAGGTTCTAGACCGTGCTGTCCTTTTGCAGTTGTCAGTTCCCAAGCTCCTCAAAAGACATGACTGACACAGCATCTGTTCCAAAAATATCCCAAGCATCAAACAGAGCCCACAGGAATATCAGCGAGACAGCCCAGTCCTCAACTTGCTACTTCTACCCTTTCTATTGAGAAAGGGCCTCTGATATGCTCTCAGACCTACTAGTTAAGACCTGCAAATATCTTCTGCAGGTGTAAGATGCTAGAGAAGTGCCCATCATTTCTGTAATATGCTTCAGTGGAAGGTAGGAGAATAGCAGTAGTGAAATGCAGGCAGAAAGCACCGTCAGCTCACAGGAAGGAGAGTTGTGGTATCTCAGTTAATAACATTGCAGCTACAGAAGGCTGCTCCTAGCAACATGAGAAATGCAAAGTTCCTGACCAGAGCAGCTAAAGTGCAAGACTGTGAGAGCGCTGGGCTGCTGCTGCTGGCACCCAGCTTAGGAGAGGAGCTGAGCTATTTCTGATCCCATGGAATAGTTGAACATGAGTCAGATACAAATGATTACTCTTCCTTCACTTCACTGACTTTTTTGCTGCTCTCCCCTTTTCTAATTTAACTTTACGTCTCTGAAAAATTAAGCACTGTATAATGGTTGAAAGGGGAAGTGTTACCTGCACTGCACAGAGGCCCCATCCTAACCCAGGAGAGAAGAGTATCTCCTTCCACTCACTGCCGTAGTTCCCCTCCAGGCTCCAGCCACAGTGCTCGCTGCCCTCAGCCATTACCTAACTCAGAAATATTCACTTAATGAAAACAGCTGCTCCTGGCCCTACCACGGCAATGATTCATGGCATAAACATCTGAAAAATGCCTTGCATCACCCGGCTCCGCCCGGAGCCGCTCCCATCGGCAGCGCTGGGTGTGTGCAGCAGGTGAGCGCGGTGAGAAGCGCTTCAGCCGCGTCATTTCCCAGCACTCGGAGCTTTGTCCGGTGTTGTGCTCGCTGCCAACGAGGCAATCTCTGCTGGGTTTGTAGTCAGGTTTATGGGAGCGCACCTCACCCTGCACGTGTGACATTTTTTATCTCAGTGAATGCCTTCGTGATGTGGACAAAACAGAAGCAAAGAGCGAATAACACAGAGAGGAGGTTAGCTCAGATAGGTCTCTCCATTTGCCTTGGCTCTCGATGCCGTGAAGAAAATTGAAAGAATGACAACCACAGGGGGACAGTTGGACAAGCATAAAAAGCTGTGCTTCTGTGCTCAGACTTCGTATTAACGCTTCTCTCTGATAATCCTGAGTGCAGTCAGGACCTACAGACCAGAGGAGTCAGGGTGTGTGGGCAGGCAGCCACGTTATCAAATGTCTATTACAGAACGTCTTGGCTGAGAAAAGTATTCACCTGCCAGCTGATATAAATTACAAGGGATGTGAAAATATGGGAAAATACTAAATGCAATTCCTTTTTTAATTGAAGACTTTAATTTCCTGGACATAAAGCAGAAAATGAATGCCACCAATGATGTCAAAGCTCCATCAAGGACATGGGCATGGTGAAAAATGAATTTCTTTAATAATCCTTTAACGAACGGGAGCTGGTATTACATCAGAGTGAGCAAGGAGGATCTTTGATTTGGTTTGCTTAAGGCTGATGACAGATGGGAATGATATACAAGGAAACAGCAGTAGGATTACAGAAATAACAGTAACTTAAGAGAATCAAAGCTATTTCTTAATGGGAAAAACAAGAAGGAATCCATACAATTGCTTCCCTGGCACATTGAGTGAAAATAAGCAAAGTAGTGAGTTTTGGGTAAATATAAATGAAAATTTACTTAGGGCTGGAGTACAGTAATTGTAATGTCTGTATTCTAGAAAGCATTTTTAAAAATGCAGTCTAATACTATGTGTTAGAGCAAATGCTGAAAGAAAGCATGGTTAATTGCAGTGAGGGAAGCAGAATGTGAGAAAAAATAAGTGGTTTAGCAAAGTGGGGGATGCCAACTAAAGGTGGTATATTTTCAGTTCCATAGTCATCTTTTTAGAGCTGAATAACACAGCAAACACAGTCTGCAACATCTGAAACAGTTCACCTGAGAGTGTTCCACATCATCAAAAGCAGAAGCGATAGGGATGAGTACAAAAGCAATGTGAACAAAGAGAAGAGGTTATAACAAAAAAGGAATTGTAAGAATGGAGCAAATGTCCCACTGGATTTCCTCAGGAATGAATCTTTGGAGCTGTGCCATGCAAACTGTGTCCATTACTCAGGAACGAGCAAGCCCAGCCTCAAAAATGTGCACATGAAGCAAAGCTGGAAGGTACTGCCAATAGTGAGGAGCACCAGATCACTGCGTTGGAATTAGGTGACCTTCTTGACTGGAGTGACAGAAATTCAATAATGTGAACTGCAAAGTCATGTTCCTGGGATTCACCAGCTGGAAACAACAGAGGGAAAGAGATCGTAGTGTCATCTGAGTGAGAGAAACTGTCAGGGAACCAGAGCTGCCAACACGGCACAGCAGTGGAAAGAGATGATACTAAGATGGGTTAGGGGAGATTTTCAGCAGAGAAGGAACTGTTGGTGCTTTTACACAAGGCACAGGTAACATTGCATGTGAAATATTTACAGAGCTCCAGTCAACACTGCTGAGAAAAGATGAACTGAACCAGCACAAATTGGCTAATACAGGAGTGCAGTATCAGTCTGAGGGAGAGAGAAAAAGAGCATGACAGCACAGAAGCAATGTGTAAGTCCTCTATGAGTAGATTTGAAACAAATAGCAGTGAAAAAGAACCACGTTAAAGGTTAACGTGAACATGAGATCAGACCACTGCAATCTGATCAGCACTGTGTGTACACCGAGAAGTAAAGTTTCTAACTATTCAAGCAGTTCACATTTCAGCATAATCTTTTACAGAGCTCAAAGGCAAGGAGCCTGAACAGTTGGATTACAATAGAGGGCTTGGAAAAGTTGGATTACATATTAAATTCTTCTCAAATACTCTTTGCCCTCTAACCATCCTATTTAGCATCTCCAGTCCACAATCTAAACTTGACTGATTCTTGTTTTATCAAGAAATGCTGTGTGATAAAGAACTCGTGCTGTGAGTTCAAGGACACAAATTCTGTACCTTCCAAAAGTGATTCTCTGAACTTCTGAAGGATGCAGAAATTCTCTTCTCCAAAGCTATCATCTCCCCACTGTACTTCAAGAAAGCCAGAATAGTTACAGAACAGGTTCTCAACAGGAAGCAAATTAATTGTTTGCTTTATTTGTTCCCACAACAATCTGAAGGAAGCTCTCATCCCATTGTAAACTGCCTGGCCAACTACAATCCTCACTTGTATGTCTGCAAGTACCGAGGGCACTGCAGGAATGGTGTAACAGTAACAGCAGCAGCACCTCTGCAGGGTCTGAGCCTCTGGGCTGTGCTCTTCCCAGGCTCTTCTGCTGCTGTCAGCTGTCTGTGCCAGGCCCCACGGAGCCCACTCAGGCTGCATGCCACCTGGGATCTTCTCACATTTTTCTGGATTTTTGAACATATGAAATTTATACGAATAATTCTGATTTAATCACAAAATCCTCTGCAACTTCTAGCCCGTGAAGTCCTTTATTCTTTGGGTCCTTTATTCTTCAAGAATTCACTTTCTGAGGCTTCTACATATCGGACAGGGTGCACATAAGGTTTAGCAGGGGGCATGATTCAGGTAGGGATGCCAATGGGAGCTGTTCATGGCTTGATGAGTCGAGGCTGTAGGGGAAGGGCTTTCCCCGGAGAGCTGAGCCACCGCTGCGGGGACACGCACACACAAAGGGCATGGGGATACACGGGTGTGAAGGGGCTCTATGAGTCGCTCAGCGCTCACCTGTGGCAAACAGAAGAGTCACAAGCAGCGGTCCCACAAATAACGGGAAGAGGCAGCACTGGAAGCATCCCTGACTGCTGCACTGCTTTCTGCACTGCAGGGCAGCATTTAGCGGTCCGTCAGTAAACCCTCGTATTCGGCTAACTCAGCAGCGCAAGAGAAGCAGCTTTTTCATGAAATATGATTAGGGGCCTTGATTTTTTATGTTTAAGGCTTCGGCTTATCAGCCCAGCCTGCCCGCCCGGCGGGACGCGGGGGACACGCAGCGCTCGGCCACGGCCGCCAGGGGGCGCTCCTGAGCTCCGCCCGTGCGGGGCGGGGCGGGGCGGGGCGGGGCCCTTCGCCCGGTTTGTTGCTTTTCGGTCTCCGCGTTTTTTCCATTCCCTACTTCTGTAGGACAGCGGTGGAGGGAGGGCAGGTACACCTCACTGGCTGTAACGACGAGCTCTCTGAATAGCTCGTGAGTACGGTCCACTTTGGCTGCTCCCGTCCTCGTGCGGGGCGGGCGCTGCGGGGCCGGACGGGCGCAGGGCGTTCCGTGTGTGTCTGCTGCGTTACCTGCGGGCAGTGCCAGCGCCATCGAAAGGACATTTATGCGTAAGGATTGCTTCATTTGTCACGCATCCAGCTTTAGCGCAGACAGCTCAAAACCACTCTCCCTTCCTTTCTCCTTAATAACTCGGCAGAAATTGATCAGTGCATTATCCCTTCTATTCTTCCAGGACCAGCCTTTAAGCAGTAGAATTCATTCTTTCATCCTATTATTACGACATTTTCTCTGAGGGCAAATCCTGCCTGCTCCACCACCACAGCAGACTCCAAAAATAATGTAACCTATGAGGCCTGGCTGCCACGCGGGTGTAGAACTGAGTGAGTGCACACACAGTGGCCACATCCTTTGCAAAGACCACGTCCGTGGTGGTTGCCTGTTTACAGAGCTAGGAAATGTAAGGAGCACAAGGTGTGTGCTTGGGGGAATAGAAAAATCCACTGCCATTGCTCCATGTCACCTTCCAGAGCATCACAGCAACAGCAGAGCCATTGAAAAGCCCCTCCAGGCACTGTGCCCACCAGCCCTGGTGGAACAGCTCTAAGGCACTGCTGAATGCTTCAGCTGCCCTAAGAGGAAACAGTATTTATCCTTCCTTGTCAGTTTTAGACCAGTTTACTGCCCAGCTTAATACCTCTCCAGCGATGATTAACCAGCACAGCATTCCTTTGGTCACTTGAAGAGCAGAATGCTCCACAGTTCACTGCTCCATCAGCACACATTAAATTACACCTCATCCAAAAGAGGGGTACCATGTGTGTGCTACAAAAAGCCTGAAGATTTCAGTTCCCACTCCGATGCTTTGGTCACTCAGGAACAACTTCTGAGTCTTTAAATGACTTTCAGAGATCACAGGGATGCACAGCCATACCCATGATAATCTGCCAGTTCCCCCTTGTCAATCAGAGCAACTGGTGCAGTTAATAAATTCCAGCATCCTCACAAAGGCTTGCTGTGCTTTCAGTTGGCAGCAGGATCTGTCATAGCAGAGAAAGATGTGTTTGCTCTTCCCTTTCTAGTTTCAGTTTTGGGAGGCTATAAACAGTTTAAATTACTATTAGGTATCAAATCCTCGTGTACCAAAGTAAGCTGTAGTTTATTTTTGTGCCTTACTTTAAAGGAGATGGTGAAAAAAAGTGCAGAATTCAGACTGAGCAACAGAAAAAAATCTGTGTGATCTTTAGCCACATCTTCACGATGACATCACCTAGAAATTGCAGCAGAAATGCAATGGCAGGCCTGCTCCTTAAAAAGGGAGCCTCGTCTCCTGGACAAGTGAAGAGCACGGCAAGCCAGGCCACTCCATGCAGCCATCCACTCAGGTACCAGCAATAAGGGGCTGAGCGTGCTGGGTCTGTGATGACATGCTAGCAAAGCTTCAGATCCAAGCCTGGCTCCAGTGTGGATTTACAAAGTACAGCGTTGTGCTGTCGCACTGCAGAACTTCAGCTGCAGCTCTGACCACAGCCCTGAGCACGGCTCCAATCTGGTCACCACTTCGGAGGGTCACACGAGTACACAGAAGGTGGTGGAGATGGAGGGTTAACGTACCCAGTGCCAGCATGTCACTTCTTCACCCCCCTAAGCTAGGGATCTTGTGTCTGCACTGAAGAATGATTCATTTTGAAAGAATGCAGGTATCAAAATGCAGGCAGATCTCCAACTACATACAAATTAGACTATCTGTTTCTTGCTGATACAAATTTTCACACGCTAGGGGGGAAAAGTGCTGGTTTCATGCATCACTTCGCACTGGATTGTGTCCAGTTGCTTCACTTATCATTATGCAACTCAACCCAGAGCAATTCAACACCCGAAGACAAAATTAGAAATATAAAAATATATTTGCACAGTTTCTTTGCACAACAATATTTGTTTCACTCCTCAACCCAAGATGAACTGTACAGCACAAAGTGTACGAAAAATACCAATAATTTACTATTCTATATTCATTATTTTGCCATTTATTATTGTCTCGTATATCAGATGAGGTGGGACATGTATCATCTTGAGAACTGGGAAAATTCACACATGGACCAAATCAGCCCTAATTCAGGCAGAAGTTCAACTGAGTTCCAACAGAAACTCTGTCAATATAGCAAGGAATTAATTTAAACCAAATTCTGCTTTTACCAGAACAAAGTATTCACAGGAAAAATGAAAATAACAGGACTGCACTGCATTTGGTACACTTTTCCATCTTCGGAATTGATTACAGGCAGCTAGCAAGTTCATTAACCTCCCTTTTTAAGTCATGAAAGAGATCAGCCACATTCTACTCTCAAGGAATCTTAACACATAGGAACAATGCTGTCCTTGACTCACTCTGAGTAAGATCCGATCCCTAGATTCACCTATATTGTAATGAAACAGTTCACAGCACAACAATCTACTCAACATCCACTGAGGCCATACCACAACTTGCCCTTTGGGTTTTGACCTCTTTGGGACAAAACCCATCACTTCAGTGCATGTACAGAAGTTCCTTGGTGGCAGAACGACAGAATCTGCAGTACAAGGGCCCGTTCCTGCCCTGGCTGCTGGTCCCTCCCAGCTAGATCCTTCCTCCCAGCTGAGCACAGCGAGCTATTCACCAACCTGCTGCCATTCCTGGGGATCCTACAGCTGTTGCTGTGTGTCTGTTTCCTCCTTACACTGAAAATTATCATATTTCTTTGTCCTTATGTTGAAATGTTTGTGTTTGGACAGAGAAGTGAAATTAAGATTACAGGTAATATTCTGAAGAACGTGTCTGACAATAATCGTGTTAACAGAATTTTCCATCTGTCTTGACGTAGTCCACAAAGTAGGTTCCAGTGGTAATGAAAATACAACGGCTTTAACCGTGCTGTAGTACAGCATGAAACATTTATAGAGCATGGTAAAAACAAGGACACTGCTTCATTTTACATTAAAATAGTGACAAATAGAGAAAGACCCAGTTGATACCAATGATCCTCAGCTTCTACAGCTATCAGACCCAGCTCATTAGGCAGCTTCCTGATGCTAATTATATCACAATTTTAAAGGGAAACATTTGTTTTGGGGCTTGCCATCCAGATTCTGTTGGCACTGCAGTCAATGGGAATTCTGCCGCTGACTTTAATGGAAGCAGGAAGCCTGTGTATAGTGGGCATTTATAAATATCACATGTATGTCCCTATAATTTATAACTGATTGCTCTGCACAGAAGACTGAATCTTACTCCCTTTAAAAAGCAAAGGGATTTCCTTGCATAGACCGAGGAACACTGTGCAGGCTCTGTATTGTATTTATTCCCACAAGGGGAAGTTAACTCCCTCCTGCAACCCCATCCGCTCCCTGTCTGACTCAGAAACGACAGCAGCATCCTCCACGAGATGAGAGCTGTGTTCAGCTCCCACGAGGCAAGGTGGCTGTCCCAGTGCCCCACGCACCTGCACGACATGGGGACACTGCGGTGGGGGCACCTGGGGTGAGATGTGCAGGGAGTTTAACTACATTCATTTGCCCACAAGAATTATGTCGGTAAAAGGGACTCACCAATGCAGGCTGAAGACATTTGGTTGCTATAAAGTGCAATTCTCAGAATGTCATTTTCTTAGAAAGCCATAAGCACCAAAGATGATAAGGGAAGGTCTAACACAGCTACCATGAACCCAGAGGGCCTGTCTTTCTGCACAGGGCAAAATCCTTTCCACGAGTTATCAACTTTAAATGAGAACTTCTCTTGTGTCCTGTAACTTCACAGCTGCAGAATTTACCATCAAACTCAGCACTGAGCAACCACTGCCTGTAGAAATGCCAGATGATGCAAAGTATCTCAGAAAGATCTGGAAAGTGCTCAGCATTCCTCAGAACAGAAATAGCTGCAACCATCAGGGAAAAATTCCTGCCACGAGTGACCCAAAGAAACAGACGTTAGAGCATTAACTGCACACAGAGGCAGACCAAATACAGACATTGCATTACATTTGCTGGGGCCTGATTTTCAGTGTTGCATGGGATTTGCAGTGTAGCAGCATTTTTCACTGTGCTATTTCCAGATGGGTTTTTAAATCAGCATTCAACACGCAGCTCTTCTGAGCACTGAGCTCTAGGAGTCATGACATAAAGGCCCATGTTGCCCATGCAGTGCTTGCTGCACAGATGTGCACCACTTGCCATCAGAAAATATTGCCTCTCCTCAGCTCTCACGTTTTTACCTGTTTGAATAGAAGTAAACACAGTGCTGTGTTTTTGCCTGTGCTTCAGAGAAAACAGACCGGGTCCTTGACACTGAAAAACTGGCTGTATGCAGAGCGAGCATCTTCAGGTTGTTTCGCTCAAAACCTCTCTCCCCCACCAGCACAGCGGACAAAACCTGAAATCAGTCTGTGGGGCACAATCAACAGAGGAAGCCAGGGAGGGCTGGGAGCCCTGTGCGTGGTGCCCAAACACAGAACTCAGCCTTTTTGTTAAATATAGCCCTAAACTCTGTGCCTGAAAGCATGTGTCAGCTCTATCTGCACCGACCAGCCTGTAATCTTACACGCTCTCAGGGATCCCTAAAAACAGTCCTAACATGAACTATGTCTGTTAATCTCAGAGCCTGTCCTATTAGACCACCCTGGGGCTGGAGTCATATTCCTGCTCTTTTTCAGTTTGCTGTGGCTCTTTGCCCCGGGACAGTTCGAGCTGGTGGGGGCTGTCCCTGCAGGACATCCAGTGTGAGACCTGACCCCAGGACTGGTGTTCTCAAAGAGCCCTTTAGGGGTCCAAGAAGGATTTCTTGTTTTCCCTTATAATTTTGGTGTAGAGGATTTCTCCAAAACAAGAGGGATTTATTAAGCTTATTTGCTACTTAATTCCATGCTAATAATAAATTGCTTCAAATTACAGCAAAAAGAAAGAATATTCAAGATACTGTCCTTTAGATCTGAGGTTTCTAATACTGATGCCATTATACTTCAAATTAAATCCTCTGTCGTGATCAGGTAAACAAGCGTTGCTAGCCATGGTGTCTCCATGGTTCTCTGAAGAATGGTGCTAAAAACATCGTGGGGATTTGGGATCAGCTGAGACACAGGATATCTGATCCTGCAGATCCTAACTGGAATTTTCTTGGTAGCTGGAACAGCAGAGGGCAAGACGAATTATCAGACAACTTACAATGGTCCAAATTAAGTGGTGGAGTTAAACTTTCTGATTTGCTTCTACTCAGCTGGAGTATGGGGAAACAAACATCGTTTTGAAAAGCATTGTTTGAGTCAAATTAATTTGATTCTAAATGGAATTAACAATAATTCTCCTATGGGAAGCCTTTTTCACCCTAGCACCCTTCAAAACAGTCAGGAAAGAGACATATGTATGTGCAAATCTCATCCTTGCCATTGCAATTGTGGCAACATTTCTCATCTACAGTTCTGTGTTTTTTAATCTCTTCCATCTGCTCCACATGTGCTCAGCATTCCCTGGACACCACCAGTTCAGTAACTCCATCAGCTCCGTTTGTGCATCCAGCCCATGTATACCAGGCAAGCATGCTGGGCTATTTACTGGTACTCCTACTGCCCGCAGCAGACTGTAAAGCTGTTGTAGCAACTGCTTGCACTGTGAAGTACACAGCGTGAGGTCGCTCCAGGGAAATGAACTGCTGCTCTATTTTGATAGGTCTCACCCAGGCTACTTTATATATATAAACAACAAAAAAAAACAAACTCTCTTCAGTTATATGTAACAAGACAGTAACTGAGGAGAGATGTGGGGCTTTTGAGGAAGCTGCCTTTCAGGCCACTTGTCCTTCTGGAGGCCCTGCACAGCTGAGCTGCCACCCCACGGCTGCAGGCTGTGCTGGGCTCACTGCCACAGCTGAGATCCAGAGCCAATTCCAGAGCCACAGCCTCACCCGGCGGGCAGGGGATGCTCCAGGAGGCATTCTTCAGGAGGTTTATGAATATTTTTCCCAAAAGAATAGCATCGAATTAAATGTGGAAAGGGAGTTGCAACTCTTCAGATTCTGCAGATAGGGTTCTTATTTTCCACACTACTGACTGCTTTTGCTTCTCTAATAGCTGCACTAGATGTTTACGCAGTTTTCCTTCTTGCTGAAGAACTGGCAGTAGGGTACAAGGTATGATGTAAAGATGCTCGACTGTCAACCCGTGAGTTCTAGCTTTAAAACTGTGCAGGCTTATTCCACTCCCCCAAAATAAATCCTCCTTTCAGAAGGCAACGTGCCGTGTCAACAGGTGAGTGCTGTATCATTTACAGCACTCAGCTACACGCTGGCCACATAGCTGAGGTCTAAATAGGAGCATCTGCTGCAGATGAAGCTGACTGTAGCCATGGTTCAGGCTTGGCCGCTCACCCCAGCACAGCAGCCTCCTCAGTTTCATTGGTCACTGCTCACCAGAGAGCTCTCTGGACCCTCTCCATCAGAGCAATGAGTTGAGAAAGCTGAAGCTGGTGGTTTCAGCCTCCTGCTTCCACAAAGGCACTGATGTAACTGCTTACAGGCATTTAAATTTAACCAACTTCAATAAGGATTAGAAAAACTTGCAAGAATTACTCAGTGGATGCTCCTCTATCTGTTTTGTATTGCCTACATAGTTAATAGAAAAATATGCTTGGTTACCCAAATAGTCATGAACTTTAAATCATGTTTAATTTTGTCCTTTTCTTCAAAGCATGACTTGAATTCTTCTACCAGTTCTAATAATGCATACACTTTAATTCCTATGCCAAAAATTTCCATCATTTATAACCAGAAGCATTCATAATTTAAATGTCTGTCTCTGCTGTTGATGACACCATCAATTATAAAGTTACGCGATAGAGAAAATCTGCTGTGCTGATGAGCACACATTTTTCAACACTGCTATTACGTAAAGTTTTATATAGCTGTATCTGTCAGGAAATAGCAGGGATGTGGGACTCTGGAATTACCTTACCATGGCATTCTGAGATAACAGCTTCACAGCACTGCTTTGCAAAGGTGTCACGCTGCACGCAAGAATCAAATTTCAGAAACATTACATTTTGCACAGAAGTAATGGACATTCCAGCAGAAAGTGTAAGTGAATTCAGGACTGCAGCTTCTACAGCCCAGCTCACCCCTGTACAGTTGTATAGGATATACACTGCACAGGCAAAAATTCAGTCTTACTTCTCAAATTCAGTGAAGTACATAAGTGTATATTCCACTTCACACATGCTTCCACGCACCTCTACTCAGAACAGGACAGGCCGACATGGAGAGTTAGAGCATCAGCAAAATGCCTTCTGCTCTCACCTTCCAGAGCCCAAAATCTGGAGACTGCTGAGTAGTACATCCAAATGGAGACATTAGGAAGGAATTAGCCAAATCCTTCCAAAATCCTAAGATTCATAAAAGAATCAAGAGTTCTGCTCACTGTTTGTTGTCTGTGCATTGCAATGTCACCGTGTGAGCTGTGTCTGAGAGCAGCAGGTCCAGATGTGCACGTACCCACATGGGAGCAGGAGCTCACAGCCAGCTGCTGCACATCCCCAGCCACGTTCTGCTGTCAGGGATAACCAGTGGCAGCCACACCTGAGCCCCTGTGCAGGACACAGGCCCCCTCCCCCACAGCTTCCCTTGGCCCTTCATTCCTCAAGGTCCCAGGTAAGGGCAGTTCCTGGTATGTTTTTAGTGAAGTGCAATCGGTGCTACAACCCAGCTCAGCCAGAGGCCAGTGAGCTCCAAGACAGTCATGTGTATGAATTGCTAGGATGCAAAAAATGCATTTCTTCATTCAGAGCAGCAGATTTGAAATGACTAAATGTATATCTATTGGCTGCAGCAATTTGCTAATAGGATTCACAGTGACCGTAGTGTCGTTTACCCAAAATGAGTAATGAGAACTAACCATTTCTGCCTGCACTGTTCAACAACACACAACAAAGCTCGAAACCACTGCAATATCTGGACACTGCTATTACTCAGGAGCTCCAGCACAAATGCAGAATGCCTCAGGAAGTACAATGCCCTCTTCTGTCTTTTCATCCCACTGATCCTCTAAATATTTGAACACTGGAATCACTTTATTGATGCACCATTTGATTAAACCACACTTAGCTGTCAAACATCAATGAATTATTGTTTGTAAAGCCCTAATGCTTCATATCTGATGCCATTATGTCTCTAGTACCAATTACCATATTAATTTAGCTCACTTCTCTATAGTTCTCATTCTAATTATGCTCAGCGCTTCGCTGTTTGTTGGCGATGTCTAACAAGGGACAGAGCAATGCTTCCAAGTTCCTGTGTCTGGGTGCGTGCCCTGGAGGCCTGAATCCACAACTGGACAATTCCCAAACACAGCTCCCAGTCAGCCCCTCATCACGCTCTAGTTTCCATAGAACAGGAGCACGAGGGCACGCAGGCAGTGCCAAGCCTGGGGCAGCTCCTGATCTGAGCAGGTGGAGGAGCGTGGAGCTCAGCACCCTCGGGCAGTGGGGCTTTGTGTGCGGGAGCACCAAGAGTCAACTGCATCTCACTTGGCACTTGGGGCTTTTCTCAAACGTATAGAGACTTAAAAAATAGATATCCTTGGCAAGCAGCTCTGCCAGAAACGTCACAGGCACTGCTTTGCTTAGCAATAGCACTTCTACATTGGTTGCTCCAAAAGTAATGCCTCCTATTTATTTCCTTGGAAATGACAACAGATATGAAGAGTACAACAACACTATTCCACAGAACAAATCCTCAGCCATAAACAATTGTTTTTCAACATAGTCACCTCGATGATTTATGCGTTCTCACCAGTGATGAACAGGAGGCTGCATGCCACCCCCATACCAATCTGCACCAGTGGAGGTGAGCACTGTCACCAATCACCACTGCTGAAATGCATCCCTCACTGCACTCACATCCACTGTTTGGTCTCCATAAGCACTCAGCAAGGATCAATTACTGTCAAAGGGAATTTTTTTTCTGCATGGAGGAATTCAGTTCCACCCCTTTGCTCCATCCACACTTCCATGTCAGGCACCAATGTGTCAGAGTGCCCCTCTGCTGCCATCTGTCACACAACACCAGCATGTCACTGAGTGTTGGTGGGGAGGTTCAGTCTCTGCTGCCATCCCACTAACATCCACCTCTGACATTGTGGGCTGACAACATAAAACAGGAAGCATTACTTTCGGAGCAGCCCCCATCAACTTGTATGTGCATGAATAACAACCCAGTTCTTCATCCACACTCCTTTAACTATGTAACTGCAAGGGTTGGCTGTGTTCGTATTGGGATACACTGGATACACAGTGCAATAATAGACAAGAATGTACAGATGGACTCTGCCCAGAATATGCAGACAGCTCAGACAGTAACACCTGACAACCTGCTGCCACCAGGTGTAATAGGACTGTCACTTCAGGAGTTATTCTATGTGAATTTCTTTCTTTTTCTTCCTCCGTGATCATTTGGTCATTTTTAGAAAGAAATTTAACTGAAAACTTGTTTTTTGTAGTCACCAAACTCTGCAAAAATAAAACAAAACATTATTTGGTATTTTCCCAGGTACAGCCTGCACACCCCCGTAGCAGAAGTTGCAGTGCTTTTCCACATTTTGCTGGGGCTAGTTCCAAGGTGACCACAGATGTTCATTTAAGTAATATATCACTCCAACAGTAATGCTCCTAGAATGACAGGAGCATGATGCACTAATGCAATTATACTAAATTACATTCATACAATTTCTTTCATCTCATATATTCCCAAAGCAAGTGACAAGCTGAATGGATAGTGCCTTTTCACTACCACATGTCATTCTTGGCATAGAATAGGTTAAATACATTACATGAGGTGATTGCTATCCCTTGACTGGTAACCTTGGATATCCGTATCATAGGAATCCAGGGAAAATGATCACAGGCATGAAAAAGTTAGATTTATTTAAATTAAAATGGACATTCACAACTGCTTACTATATTGTTATTATTCTGTTGTACACGATTCCCTTCAGTGCTAAAAGAATAATGAGAGAATCTAGAACAACCATTGATGACCTATAGCTTCCCAACCTGGAGATAGAACTCCAGGTGCTGGAGGGGTTAAGGGCAAAAGTGGGACAAACAAAACAAGCATTCCATTACGGAATCCTGGAGAAGCCATGAGACTTGGGTGAAGTGAAACACTCCATCACAGGGTTTAAAACAGCTTTTAGTGGAAACCTGATAATCTGAAAGGGATATTTTCTCCTTACATTTTAATCATTTCCCAGTTCCTTTCCCTGCCAAGTTGGATGGCAGCTGGAAAGTTACTAACAGTATTTAACAGAAGAAACTAAAAATGACCAGACAGATGTTTTTGCAATCTCTAACACAGGGCTTGGAACCAAAATGTTTGTTGGAGGCTGGTTGTAAATAGAGTTACATGATCCTCATGCATTTCAGCCAAAGCACATGCTCCGGCTCTGTAGTGCCTCCAATCTCTCTGCAAAAGGGACTCCAAAATTCACCAGAGTCTGAGTGCAGCTAAGCAGAATGGAGCCATAAATCATTTATCGTTCAAGCTTTATCCTTGAAATTTCAGAGAACAAAAGGAATCATCTTCTTACAGCCTCTGAGAAAACAAAGCACGCATCCTTATGGGATGCACATACAAAAGTTCAAACTAATGGCAAGAGTCCACAGGCATTAAGGGAAATAACAGCAATCAATGCTATTTTTAAAGGGAAGAGTGGGGGCGAGGGGTTAACATATGTGGAATTAGCTCTAGGCAAAATGAGAAGCCATTGCATCTAAAATCAAATGCATTCTCTGAAATAGATACCAGAGCCCGAATTCCCTCGCAGACTCCTGCAGTCCAAGAGTTTCAGTAGAACTTGGCCTTCCTCTTAACTTAGCTTCATTAGGTCATATCGTGCCATCAGTTTTTCTGTTGGACGCCCTACTTACTGCACATCAGTTGTTGGCACTATGTAGGCAATTTTCCGAATTGGAGGGGGAGAAAAGGGTGGTGTGTGCACGAGGGTGAGGAATTTTTTCCCATGTAGAATAAGTCATTTCTTAGAACAGTTTGAGGGGAAGCAATATTTGTATCCCTTCTGCCAGATGTCACCAGGGGCAACAAGAGCCGGGATTAAATATCTATCAAATTCTTCCTGAAATTTGTCAGCGCCAGGTGGTCAATAACCCATTCAGAAAACCAAGACAACCAACCGCCTCCCACTGCCACTCCTGGCCAATGGTTCCTCCTCTCCTAAGAACCAGCTCTGTCACTCAAATATTTTGATAGAGGACGAGCATACAGAATCTGTAAAAAGATTTCTTTTAAAAAAAGCTTGTTGCGAACATTTCTGCTGCTTATGTGCTGTAGGTGAAACAATGCCCCTCCTCACACACTTCTGCCATCGTGCTGTGTCTATTTTTCACCCGCTGCTGTCCGTGTTGGATGGAAAAAGGTCTCACAGATACCCCATCTGCCTCCTTCCCTGCCTCACACAGTGAATGTTGGTGCTTGTCCTCAGAGCTGGGTTAGGTTTGCCTTTCATCTTAGAGGAAAAAGCTTCTGAAAAAAAAAAGATGCTTTGATACTCCCTCTGACATTAAGACAGTCTGCACTGTCACATCTTCCTGTGCCACCCCTCGAGCTGCGACGCCTCGCTCTGCCATCCCTCACCCCAGCTGCAATGCCATCTTGTGCTGTGCTGCCATCCACATGGCTTGTCATCTTTCACTCTTCTGCCTGAACACCAGATGAGATCTGAGTCTGACTCCTCACCCAGTTACACCACACAGTGCATGGAACAAGACTGAGGATCAAATCGCTTCTGTGTAGGCACAAAGGAACACTTGGAACCGAGCAAAAAATACTATTAAAAAAAAATAACAAAAGTAACACCTAAAAAAGTCAGTTACCCAAGGGAGATCAGGAGGTAGGCTACAAAACTGTATAGACACTCCTCACACATCACTCCCTGCTGCTATCAGCATTTCTCTCTCTGTTCTGAAAGAGAAGATCTTTCATGCAGAGCTCAGCAGCTTTTGTCTCAGAGACAGCTGGGTACATCACAGCCCTCTGCTTCATACAGACACGACTAAACAGGATGTCAGAACCTTACAGAATTCTAAGATTTTCTCTGGAAGCATACCAGACAAAATACCCTCCCCCAGCCAACTGTTCCCATAGATTGACATAATATTATTCTACCTCCTGTAGCAACAAGTTCACTGAGGGGTTTCTTCAAAACAGCAGCAAAGCAGGCATTCTGAAGACAATACAACTATTAGTTTCTCCCTGCGTGGTTTGCTACACAAACAATATTCAAACAGGACATTTTTAATTGTTCTCTGTTTAGTGCACTGGCGATTAAACACTATCACATGTTGTGTCTGCAGATAAGATAACAAGCCATCATCACATTTAAACATTCATTAAAGGCATCTCTCCCCAAGCTAGCCCTGCTTCATTTGATCTGACTCCTCAGATCAAGCATATCAGACTGGTTTCCGCCTTCTGTCCTATATCATGAGGAGAAGTTGGTATTTTCTGCTTAAATCAGAAGAAATTTAATATGACTCCATCCTTTTCGCGTATCTAGCCACTTATCTTGTTTCGTTTGCAAATATCATATGTATTCTCTTGAGATAAAAATAGTGCAAGATGATTAGTTAGGCAAGTTCATTTGACACCATTCCCCCTTCATGACGCTGAAATCTAAAATCTGTATATGGTATACAACTTAAAGTATATATATGCAAGCTCAGCTCTGGGAGAGACACACAGCAAGTGCTCTCCTCCCAGCCAGACTGCTTCCTTGTCCACTCAAGAAGACCACAAAGGTAAGCTGATTAGATCCTCTGCTTTCAACAATTAAACACAAAAGAAAAATGCTTCCTAAATGGAAAGCACCTATTCAATCAAAATGTATATTCTGATATCAGCTTCCAGCATGCCATACCTTCAAAATTTCATAGAACAGAATCACCATTCGGATCACAGGATGGGAAAAGACAGAATGGTGCCCTTCACAGGAATTAAGACCCTGCTGCAGTTTTTAGACTTTTTTAACTCATCCCCACGTTTGTAATTCTGCTGTCAGTGGAGTGTTAGGTGAATGCAGAGCTCCAAATTGCCTTGCCAGGTGCAGAGAGGGGGAAATACTCATCAGAAAAAGCCACTGGGACAAAACAACTGCTAGCAGAATAGAAGTGACTGATCTGCCTTTGCTGGAGAAATGCTCATTGCCACCAGCACGGATTTGTCCCACTGTCTCTTTACATCTTCTGAGATATTCAGAGACTGACAGCATCTTTGCCTGACAACAATCAGGGAAGGAGGCAGCGATTTCATATTTTGGAGAAAGTTTCTACCCATCTGTAGACACAAGTCAAAGTACATACCATAAATGGCTGCCAGCATTTGGTTTCCTTCTAACTGATGCTGCTTTCCATGCTCAGGCAGGATGCCGCTGAAGATGGGTTAGGGATTCATGATAAGAGATTGCTGTTCTCTGGTGGTTTTCAAGAGTAACTTTTCTATGCCTCAATTTGTCTTTCTTAATTAACATGAAGTTACCTCACAGTAATGCTGCAGGTTTTAAATTGCAACCAGTTTGCCCTGGTGTGTGCTGTGAAACTGTAAATGCACCAATGCTGCATTTACACTGCAAGGACTGACCAGAAATTGGGCCTTGTAGCACTTACTTGAGAATATATACTACTTTGGCAAACATACTAGTGCAGCTGTTGGTGGCTGATGGAAACAAGAGTATCTCTTGTCAAATGGTGCTGTACCAGAAGAAAATGGCTCCAACTTTCTATTAGGAATGAGTATTAAGCCTCAATAGCTCTGCTTGAAGCATGCCAACATTCTGAACTGCTGAAACTGGGATAAAAATCCAGCTTATCATCCATCATCACCAACTCAAAACAAAACAAATGACAAAATTAGAGCATAAGTAGGAACCTCTTTCACAAAGCTACCATGAGATGTGTTTTGAACACATTCATAGCACCGTTACATTTATTGGGTGCAGTGAAGCAGAAGAGGAAATAACTCTTCAGATTTAGATTTCTGTGAAACAAGTGAAATTCTTATTTATTCTACACCATTACTTTCATTCCTGTAAAGAGCACTACATTTGTTGATAAGAGTACCAGGATTTTTTTAATTCCAATTAGATTTATTCCAGATATAGCTCTAGGGAACATACTTGGTCCTATCTTTTTTACGCGTGCCATAAATATATGCTGATTTTAACTGAGTAGTAATCCACCTCTGGGAAAACCCACGCAGAAGTCGTGAAGTTTTGTGGTGCCAGACACCTTTGATTTGCTCCCTCAGTGCCATACAGCCAGCAGATCTTCCTGAAGCCCCGCATTCCCACACGCAGAATTCCTCCTTCATTATCCAGCTTTAAGTGGAAGCACCTGCTGCAGACATCTGTTTCAGCATGCTCCCCTTACAATCAGATGAATAATGTCTCCCCTACCACGTACTGTCACAGCAGCAACTTCAAATAGAGCCATGAAAGAGGTAGAGAAGTCATTTTAATGACTAAGTAGCTCACATTTAATTTATTTTACAGTTCAACAATGGCCATCACTGACATCCTTTCTGCTAAAGATATCGAATCTGCTCTCTCCAGCTGCCAGGGTAAGGAATGGTCTCTCTTCAGCCAGAAGATGCATATCATTTTTATGTCTTAAGACGACATGCCTATCATTTTCCCCTTAGATTCCTTCCCCGTGAGATCTCCCTGTAGCAATGTTACAGTATAGCTCCTTGAATTCAGCAAGTCTTGCAAGTGGTTATGTGGTGCGTAACATTACCTGAAACAGAGTGGCAATAAGAGCCACAGTTTCAGTCAGTATAAAGCTGGCTCTCAACTTACAAACCCGCTCAATAGATGGAAGTGTTTAGCCTTGCCTTTCAGAATGCCAGAAGGAGCTGCAGCTTGCAGAATCCCACCATTACTTGAGAGGCAGTGACCAGTCCTGCTTCTCTCAGAGTTCCTCCCTGGCAGGATCAAGCCCCATGAGCTAGTCCAAGGCTGCGGATTACTTTATTTTCTAACAAACTCTTCTCCAAAGGAAGGACTGAGTGAATATAAAACAAGAATTTCAGGAGTTGTTTGTAAGGCACAGCAGCATCCTCTAAGTACTTATTATTAATTGCATGTGACACAGACAGCTAGAGTCCTGATTTAGCATGATGTGCACTGTAGCAGAAAATTTCAAACTGGATGAAAGGATATATGACCACAGGCACAGAGTGATTAAACAGGCAAAGTATCCACCAAATCATCTTAGCTGCACTGGGGAACAGGAGAAAAGGGAGAAGGCTGACGTTGAAAAGCAGGCATACGTACTCCTAAGGGATACATACAGTAGGAGCAACTTCAAAGGAAAACATTTAAGAGGTTTTTGTTTCTTCCAGCTGAGGATTCCTTCAATTACAAGTGTTTCTTCTCCACGGTTGGCTTATCCAGCAAAACTCCCGATCAGATAAAGAAAGTTTTTGGAATCCTTGATCAGGACAAGAGCGGCTTCATTGAAGAAGAGGAGCTTCAGTAAGTACTGCTCAGCTGCTGCATTGCTTTGAATGTCCCCGGTGCCCTAAAGAAACCTGATGTTACTCCTAAAACAAAATGCAATGCTTTGCCTTTCCTCGAATTTGTGTGCATTCCACCAGATGTTAAGAACAAGCGTTACTTTTTGGGTGTGTGTGGATTTAAGTTAGAAAGACAGAAATGTAATATGCCAAGGTCATTTCAGAAAACCAGACTCAAGCACAGCACTCTGCCCTGCTCAATTCCAGGCTGTTTCTCAAGAACTTCTCTTCAAGTGCCAGAGTCCTCACCTCTGCAGAGACCAAGGCTTTTCTGGCAGCGGGTGACACTGATGGCGATGGCAAAATTGGAGTAGATGGTAAGATTGCTGGGAACTTCAGCAAAGTCATGTTTTAAAATGCAAGCACTTAGGTACGTTTAAGCCTGGCACTGCCATATTTTTCGTACTAATTATCATACATATGAACCTAATTATTGATCCCTCTCAGCATTACTGAGCGTGTAATCCTGTACCATAAGGCAGGGTGGGATTGCTTCTAACAGCCAGAACTGCTGTACAGCAGCACGTCATGTGCTGGAGAATTATCTGACCCTTGCAGACCTCACTGGACAGTCCTTCAACAGGAAACCACATCAAATTCCTCCAGAAAATCTCACAGGAATGATGTGAACTGGCCAGGATATTCTAGAAACTGCAGCAGAAGAAAATAGGACATTATGCATCATGTATTAGAGATGAAGTCACTGAAAACAGGGCTGTCTCAGCCGAACTAGGACAGGTGGCAGTAACTCTAACAGACACACGTGCTAATCTTAGCCAGAGTTTGGGAGGAGAGAGATTCACTGTTGGAGGAATTTGCTTTAGCAGCAGCTTTTGCAGCTTCTGTTTATGAGCCCCAAATAGGACATTATATTATGCTAGTCTTAGCTCTTAACTATTGAATTTCCCATTCTGAAATTACATCACTAGTAATATTTTTTTACTTCAGAATAATAATTAAAAATATATATATTGGAAATATGTTGAAAGCTGCAGGTTTGAGCTAATTCACCCTCCCAGCTATTGTCAGAGTTTGTGATGGGTTCAAGATAGCTTATCTTTAGCTCAGAATTTCCAACAAACATGAATTTACAGATGCACTCTTCCTCTCTCTGCACCAACTCTTTTTAAGGAGTGAAAAATCTGCTACGCCCCCAGAATCTCAGTATAGCAGTAGCTTGCACAGTGCTATAATAGCTCAGGGAGCCCTCCACAGCTAGGAGATCTGGACATTTTTTATCTATCTTTTCTAAAGATGTTATAAGCACTGTCACCTCATTTTATTCCCTGCCTTTCTCATTTTCTTTCTTGACAGAATTCCAGTCTCTGGTGAAGGCATAAACAGCATTAGACCAAAGGCAGCCTTGGACTGACTCTTCCAATTACCTCGTCCAACAAGCACCTCGCACTCAGCATGTGTTTGTACATTTTTATATTGTTTCAGGCATTAACAATTCCCCATATGTCAAGTTCACACAAAGCATTGCTGAGAAATCTCACAATGTACAGATGTTCTGGTCACGCGGCGTTGATACCTTTCCATTGTAAAGAAGGCACTTTGTGATTTTCAACTGCTCATAATGTTGAAATTGCGGCTAGAAGATGGGAGAAAAAAAAAAGAAAAGCTGTTTTTTCAATTTTGTTTAGGCTTTCCATCCTCATGTTTAACCATGCTGAATTGACACACACAGTTTTAACCATTTTAAACAATATGATATCTCTCAAGACATAATTATCCTGATTTTGTTGAGTTTTATTTCTGCTTAATTTTCTGATCCTTTAGGAAAGCAATGCTAACAAGATAGCTGAAAATAATTTATATTCAGTCCCTGACCTGAGACTTTGAGGAAAAAAAAATATAAGTGGAGCTGACACACAGCTCAAAGCACAGAATAAATTTGTGGGTATTTTGCAAAATGAAGTATTCAGTTACAGCGTGTATCGTCAGAAAGTGTTTATGGCCTAAAATGAAACTCTCCTTCAAGAAGATTTATCTTTCATGAAACCTAAGGCAGCTGTGAGATAGAGGAGAAGGTTCTAATCCCATCTCTGACACCAACCCAAGTCACAGTCCCCCGACGATGGGCCACAGGCCTGGAGGTTTTTCTGTTCATCAGGAGCATCTTGCTGATTATCTCTTAATAACTAGTGAACAATAATACTTGATCACATTTATGAATTTCTGTGTTTCAGGTGAAACAACAGCCAGTCTTGCTGTTTGATTATCTTAAAGTGAAGCACAGAACAAATTCTATGTCTTATGTGGCTAAAAAATGGCCATTACTCGATTCTTTTATTTATTATAATGAAAGATCATCTACATAACCTATAACATCAACGATTTACTCAAGTATGAAAATCACCAAGAGCTAATCTTTCCTTTGATCAGTGTCTCAGAGTTTAGCACTACTTGTGGCACTGCCTTCATTAATGGACAAGGCAAACAATAGCTATGGTTAAATGCAGGGCCCGGTAGGCTCAGAAGATGCTAGGCATTTCTGGCTGAGTGGGACAGAAATTTCCCCACTAACACTTAGTTGAGACTTTTCCCATCCGCCATGACTTGGTTCCAGCTCAGTAGACCGTCATTTTAATTCTCCCTGATGAAACTGGGTGATAATTGTAACATAATTTGGCAGCTGTTTCGAAGAAGAGCAGAAACAAAACCTTCTGGAACTTTTATGTAACATTCAGCGTTGGCATTTCCATGAATTGCGACGTGATTATGTGAGGCAAGCACAGCTCACCCAGACCCAGGCATGTAAGAAAGCTGTTCATCAGATTTAAGACTGTTAATGCAAAAGAGGAATTCCAGCAATCAGACTTGCTGAAGCCTTGGCAGAATTATAATGAATATAAATTCTAATTCTATCCCCAAAGCCTTTGATGTTAAATCTGGGCTTAAATTATAGCTGCTGTTAATTACAGCACCGAAATATTTTGCATAATGATGACACTCTGTTGGTTCCTTTTACCTCATTCATTTTCCTAAATGCTGAAGAAGAAAAAAACCAGAGCAATCCAGACCTGCTGCAGTATACAGATATAACACAGATACTAGCTCTTCACACTGCTAACAACTAAAATCTCACATCATTAATTCACAAGCAGGTGGCAAACACAATACAGTAAGTGACAAACCTGACACTTGATTTGTTGCGTATCTGGAAGTCGCATGTGGAATGCAAAAAATGCAAGACTATAGGTAGAGAGCAACCTGTTTTGTATTTTAGAGGTGTTAAACAATTGCACATCACTGCCTTCTGCTGCCACAGGGAGGAATTAAGTGCTTCTGAGAATGAGACAGTTTTTGGGTATACAGCAACTCCATTTAAAACAATGCACAATTTGTTCATGAGAAAATCCATTTTATACAGTAATTCCTGGAAAGGAAATGGGTTCAAATTTTTATCAAAGTCATCCAGTGACTTCATTAATAAGAAATTAGAATTTAAAACAAAGCTCACAGACTGTTCAGCAAAAACACTGTTTGGTTCCCATTAACTCTTCTGTTGGCAATAACATTCACATGTTTAGAGCTGAACTGTATTAGAAGAGAATCATTTCCATCAAAAGCAAACAATTTCTATTTGCTACATGACAGAAGCGTTAAGAAATGAAAGTAATACTTCTTACCTTGCCTACTTCTACCACATACGGCACTAGACAGACCTGCGTAAGTGCCAACAGCTCTGAGCTATACAGACATGAGAAAATGTGATTAAGCTTTCTGCTACATTCCAGCCAGTGTACCCAAGTCACGTACCAACAGCCGCTTAATGCCATAGAATAAAACAAACAAAAGATGTAAAAGGAAAGGTTATGTCATTCCTTCAGAGAACTGTAGAAATTGATTAAAAAATCTGTGAAGTTTTCTTGGAGAGCTCATTTAATTTAATTGAAGCTCATCCAGCATCAACCTTTGATTTTTTAAGGGAGTAGCAAGGAGTGCTCTCTGAACTGCACACTGTGATAGTGCTAGAGAAAACCTTCGTCTGTGGGAAGTCTCTGTGGGTGAGACCTGAAGTAGTAAAGAGGCAAACAGTGAAATCCCACCGTTACCACAACACAGACATCGGGTCGCACTGTAACCTGTGCCAGGAGGGACCTCTGGAGGTCTCTGGTTCAACTCCCTCCCCAGAAGGCCAACTTCAAACACACTGCTCTATGATGTGTTGGAGTACCCTCAGGCACGGAGGCTCTGTAACCTCTCTGGTCAATCTGACAAATTATGAATAAAGTACAAAAAATAAAGCACTGATGAATACAGTTAAAATCCAACCTTCTATTTCAAACAGCCTATACTACATCAAATCTGGAAGGACCTACCAACACCCTGCGTGTCACACTGGTAATCTGTTCCCAGCTTCTAGAGTAATCCAGCCTACCCAGAATAATGCTGCTCCTTCATTCCTAGGATAAAAGTAGTGTTGTTTATATCTTTTACCTAAGACAACTAAAGATCAATCCAAAACATGAGCAGCAGATCTGAGCCCTCCTGAGCCCAAAGACTGTGAGTTCTAGGACACACCTTTGCTGCATACATAGTTCTCTCACTACCCTGTAGGAGCAGTATAATCTTTAATCCTCTCAATAACTCTTGTGAAATGAAGAGTTACTGCAATCTGTTTAAGTGGGAAACCAATAGAAATAAATTTGTCTGCCTTACACAAGCCCTGATGAGGATATGGTCGGTCAGGGTTTGGAACCCAATACGGCGAACCCAACCTGTTGCTCCAGCCACTGAATCTATCAACTCTCTTAAACCAAAATTTGGTTTGTCCTGATAGAGAAAGGACAAAGGAGATGAACCATCCTGCAAAGACAAGATCTTCTGATATTTAACGGAAATGAGCTCCCTGATAACTTTGTGTTGTCAGAGAACTCCAGGAACTGCAAGTTATTTTATCACCCCACTGTTCCTTTGGAAACCGCAGTCTAGCGCCATTTGCAAACGTTGGATTCAATTTCAGCTTTCCAACTGTTCAAAATCTGACATTCATCTTCTAACAAGAGGAGTAAGAGAGCACAGAAAGGGCAACGGGATGTCAGAACATTCATTACACACACAGACGGTAAAGTTTCTTCTTTGAGTTAGCAGCCAGCCCGTGTGGAAAATCTTTGATGCAGCATCATCAGAGACGCCTGGAGCCCTTCACACAAACAGTGTGGGCAGAGGGGGTCAAGCCTGGATTCATTTCCTGGAATGGGTTACTGAAATAGATATATCTTGATTGAATCCCTGAACTGACATCTATGATTTACGTACTTAGCATTTTCATATTTAGTTGCATGTATATTTTAAAACATTTAATGAAGTGGGTGCTGTGGAATATGAACTAATTTTAAGTGTTCATGCTTTAGGAAACTGAAATTTCACATTACTTTTGCTTGTGGGCACACACAGATAACACTACATCGGTACAGATTCAGAAGGAATCATATTGGTTTCATCACACCTAGATTTCTCTCAGCTGGTATTTCCCAGATAACAACTTCCAGCCCTAACTCTGAGATTCCACAACAAACTCATCTTGTATTTGCAGTGATCTCCCTGACACACTGTAATATTTAGCCAGCATACAAATACACAGAGTAAAGCCTGGTTTTGTTAGGTAACTGAAATAATCTGTTCTGCCTAACTATCACTAAAGGAAGGTCCCCTGGAATCACATCCAAGTTTTGGTTTTGTTTTGTTTTCTTAGATCAGTCTTTCACTTGATTTGTCAGATTAGATGTTTTTTCTTTTAAATATCTGTTCTGTTCCCCTCTCTTCTACCCATCTCTTGTGAATGTGCACCTGTGCACCTGCTTTCATGATGCTTGTCTCACACTAAATAGTCTTGAAAGATTTCATGGCTGCACGTAACTGTCTTTGGTGCCATCTACAGGCAAGCTCTGATCAGCCACGTGAACATTCCGGAAGTGGTACCAATAAATGCATTGTAATCTCAGTGTGGTTTCTTGACAAAAATTATTTATTGAATGTTCATTATCAGATCCTCTCTGATCTCATGCCATATTCTCACACATTACATAGGAATTCGACCAAAAACAAAGATAGATTCCTAGACAGAAAGACTGGATAATTAAGTTGATATATTCAGGATAAAATGACTTTAAAAGTAGCCTGCTCTTTTGGTTTTACACAGCCCAGAAAACTTTGCTTTCACTGAGTTCAATTTACGCTACAGCACAGGTTTAGAATAATGCACTCAGCACTTCTTACAAGAGTTCATATCTTAAAGAAATTATCCAGAAAAACAAATCACAAGATGAGGCTTTGTGCATAATTTTTGAGGAAAAAGACAGCAGCTTTATGTTACAGCAACCAAGAGTTCAGATTTATTTTATATGTAACAGCATTACTCAAATACTCTCTAGACCTACAACAATATTCTGTGCATGTCTATAAATGTGTGGGTGTGTAATGTTCATGCAATGGCTTCTTACACGATCGTAATTTCAGCCATTCTCAGGTCTCTTCAGTTCCAACAGATTTCATAATGCAGTCAAAAGGAGGACCCAGCAAGAGGAAAGCTGCAGCTTGTGCTTAGCCACTGTTCAAATCCCTGGGGAAGTTCATCTTCTCAATTAAGGAAAGAAGAACCAAATATGACCAATTTCATTGCTCAGTTTGACTCCTTACCTTTTACTGATGCATACTGCTTTGGGCTACTGAACGACTGACAACCTTCAATCTAAAAATGGACGCTATTGTGATTTAAAATGTGTACCATGCAATGATTTAATACTGAGAAAAAGCATCTCAGCATTAGTGTTATTTGGAGACTGTTAAGGTAATTGCAAGAGTACTGCTTCCTGGGCAACTGCTGTCAGGTTTGAGCTCTTAAAAGTTAAAGTCTCTGAGGATGTCCATTTGTAGCTATCATTTAAGAAATTAAAAAAAAAAAAAAAAGATTCATTCACAGCTCAAAGATCACTCACTGGACTAAAAATAAGTGCAAGCTGAGTCTATTTACTTTGTATAGCACTAAACCATATATATTGTCTAAAACACCATGCCCATTCCTTTGGGATATAAATATCAATCTGATTAGCTAGCAGGTTTTGTTAGCCACAGTAACTTATCCCCCAGGGTATCTGAGCCATCACATGGCTCTAGGACTCCTGTAAAAGGTCGAGAGGACTTAACTAAGGACTATATAAGTCATTATCTGTCATCTGAAAAAGAATCAAGTCAAGAGGACTCCGCATCTCCTTTACCTTAAAGCGTTTTCTGTGCTTGCCTTGGGAAAACTAAGAGTCAAGGTGAATTGAACCTTTATTCTGCGGTTTTTTGAAATCATCCCAAGAATCCATGCAAAAATGCATAGAAGTAACAGGAGATCCCCAAATCTCATGCAATTCTATGAACACTTTTGGTTTTGTCCTCAGCTTATGCACTTCAAAACATAGCTAGAGACAACACCAAGGCAGACGCGCTGTGCGTGTCTGAACTACAGGTCAGAACAGCCTCCTCTTGCAGGGCAGCTTCTCTGGTTTGTGCTGGGACTACGCTGCAATGTCCCACTAATCAAGGCCAAATGATGGAGGAGCTCAGTACAAACTCCACCCAACGTTGTTTTCGTTTTACAGCAGCGCTGACATGGCCCTTGCTGGTATCCTGACAGAAGCTGAAATTGCTGCCGGCCTACAGAGTTGCCAAGGTAACCTTTAACTTTTAAATTCAGCTTTTCAGTATATGTACTGAAGTCTTCTTTCCTCACTACCACAACTTCACAATTCCAATGGAAATAGCAAAGGCTGAAGGCATGCACCAGGTAAGCATCGTGATTTCACAGTAAGAAGTTCTTGTTATGTTTGTCTACTCATTACAATTGTCACCGTTTTATCAGAGACAACAAGGAGGCAAGGTAATCTTTGCCAGCCAAGGGACAGGGAACCATCTTCACCTGTGCAACTTTAAGTAAAACGAAAGCACACAGGTTGAAATCCTGTTGGTTTTTTTTTTCAGAGAATGATGATAAATTCATTTCAATACAAGCAAAAGTTTCATCATCAAGCTCCGTGAATCTACATGTGTGTGAAATACGTATTTATATGTTCCTGCATGGTGAGCACCACAGACAAGATTTTTCTTCCTAGGTTTGAGAGACCACTGATGGATATATCCCATTTATCTGTAATAAACTCAGGAAAATTAAAGAGCATTGTGAAGGGTTTGTAATGACCCTGCAGAACAGTTTGCTGTTTTTTGAAGAAAAAATGAATAATTCCTTTTTGGCTCTGGGTCTTCAGCTCTCCCTGTTTATTTCAGCTGCCGATTCGTTCAATTACAAAACCTTTTTCGTCAAAGTGGGTCTGAACTCCAAGTCCAAAGACCAGCTGGCCAAAGTCTTTGGGATTCTTGATCAGGACAGGAGTGGTTTTATAGAGGAAGATGAACTGAAGTAAGTTAAAAAATGAGTTACCAACAAGCTTGCATTTTATAGTCTCAAAACACAGGATAAGATCAGAAATACTCCCTTTTGATCGATTTTTTTTTATGCTAGAATGTAATCAATCTTGTATGTGGATGTGTGCATGCACATGTGTACAAGCTTGTGCTGAAGAAGTTCCAAAAAGGAGAGAGTGGGTCACAACAAGAAAACACTCTGATAGTACTGAAAACGCTTCTTTCATGTGGGGATAGCTGACAGGCTGCAAAGATAAAAATAGCAGTGCTGCCAGAGTTTGCTTCTCAGTATTGCACTTTTCTTCTCCTAGACTGAATACAAAGAGCTATTTTTCTTCATCTTTGTTTCTATCATATGAATGCTATCTTCCAGATCATATTCTCCTCACTTTGAAGTTAAAAAAATAAGGTCAGCAAAATTCTTGCCAATCTTATGAGTCTATGTCCCAGGAGAGAAGGAAGATAACCCAGGAGGGAAGGAAAATCCTGCTAGAAAGAAGTCCCTTTTTATTTTGTTTTTTTTAATCCAATTAAACCAAAATGACATCAAGGACTTCTACACATTACGATGCAATACCCTCTTCTTTTCCATCTCGTATTCACACTGAAGAAGGAAAATTTTCCATTGAATTACAAAGGATTCCTCCAAGAGCTTTTGAAATAGTCTCAAGGACTGAATCAGACTTGGAATTCTACAGCTATTACCAAGGACTCACTCTAAACACTTCCACTACTGAATATATCTCTTTCTTTTTTTCCTCTCATCTTTAATAGACTATTCCTGCAGAACTTCTCAGCCAGTGCAAGAGCTCTGACTGATGCTGAGACCAAGGCATTCCTGGCAGCAGGAGACAGTGATGGAGATGGTAAAATTGGAGTGGATGGTAAGACTTCCTTCACAGAACCGAGTAGTATTTGCCCTTGCAACTTCCTAGCTCAGGGCAGCTGTCATGCTCCCCACATTGGCAGTTTTAGATCTGACTCTGAGGTGCTTAGCTCTGCTCTCTATCGTAGAGGGGATCCAAAGTAGGAGTGGGTCTGTATTCTGCCCTCAGCTATACGTGGTCAGTCAATTTTTCATCTACATAGAGTTTTGTAGGGATGGAACCTGAATTCATATTTTTAAAATTTTAGTATTCAATTTTGCTATTTTTTATCATTAAACTACTGATACAATATGACATTTAAATGCAGTCTTTGTCTTAAGTACGTATTACTATTATGAGTACAAAATGTGTAACATTTTAGGAGTGATTATCAGATCAGTTAATTAAAAGATTCAGAAAGTAAGTTTTTGAATGTGCAATTACAAAATTTGGTTTCATTTTCTTTCTCTTTTCTTTTTTCCTCAGAGTTTCAAGCCCTTGTCAAATCTTAACAAGCAGTCAAGAGAAAGACCAAGATGTCTGCGCCACAAACAATCTTTCCTATTGCAAGTCTGTTATTTATGCTGTGCCCTGAAGGGTCATGAACTGCTGCTGGCAAGTGACTTCATACTGCTAGAAAACACATCAAGTAGTGCAAGCTCTGCTTAAACCGTGTTCCCCAATGTCTTAACCAGAAGGTCTCTATGCCACTGAGAGACTGAATTGGAATCCACACAACTCATCTGAATGTTAAGAATGCTAAGAGGAAAAGTCAAAACCATCTCCACAGGATGTTTAGTTGTCAGCATTTGCATAAACAGCTAGCATCTGCTGTAAACAACTTGGATTAATAAAACATCTGGGCATAAAACCTCATTATGCTGACTGGTAGCAGTGACATTATGTTCGCATATTCAAGACGCGTATTTAATGCTCTGCACGTTTTTATGTCATTCCTTATGCAACTGATTATGTTTCATATGCTACTTAAATGGCAGGACTTTGTGCTAATTAAGATGTTAATTGTAAAATAAGGTTAAACGGATCAAGATGAGTCCAGATTACTGAAGCAGAACTACATTCAAAATTCTCCCAGGAAAAGCTCACGTTCACGTCCACCCGAGGGCACTATTGTTCCACTTACAAGAAGTTAAAGCAGCATTCTGCTTGAATTAATTCAAGTTGGAATATTTCTAGTATCCCATCTGTCCACTTCTGTTTATAAATTAACTTTCCCAGATCAAATTATCTCTGAACACAGAATGCTAACATTTTTCTTTCCCAAAGAAGAGGCCCCTGTGCCTCACAATTTGGGAGCAGGATGGAGGTCAGTAGGAAGGTCTGCAATGCTAGCTTGCACCTGGAGAATAAACACTGTTCTGGTAGGTCCACTGAGGACATCAAACTCCTGTAGCAGCAAATTCCAAGTAAAAAGCCCTTTCCTATCCATATCCAGCATACCAGCTGTACGTAGCTAGTTACATATCATGGCTCAGAGAAACAAAGGAGAAAGATCTGCACAAGGGTAGGAGTCAAGAGCCAGCGTTCCTCTCTCTTCCTGTAGCAGTCATGAAGGGCTGCACACAGAGCCAGAACAGAGGTGCAGATCTTCTGCCAAAATGTGTTCTTCTATGATCAATGTAAAGAGTATTAATTGCTACTCACACAGTTGTAAAAGTAAATGCATAAATACTTGTGAGGAAAGTCTAATAAAATGAAGAGCGACGTAAAAAAAATCACTAGGGAATCAATCATTTCTTTCTTTACAGGCAGATTCAACAGCAAGCAGGAAATATGAAATAAATGCAACGTTGTGGATGGTTCTCATTAACTGAACTTCATCCAGTTTGTGCAATGACTGCATTAGGATTCTGACAAAGAAGTGAGAGCGTGGTGATGTTACAATTTCGTCATAGCACACACAGCAATCAAATGTTACAAAAATGAACTCATCACTCATTACCTAACTAGATCTTACAGTCTTTATGTTCTTTTTAGATTTACATATATGATAAAAACAAACTGATACCCAAACATCCTTTACAATAAATAAATCATCAAAATTGCTTGTTTCTTATCATTTGAAAGGAAAAAGATTTGGAAATCTCAGAAGGTCTCTCTGTAGGCATTGATCTCATAAAAATCAGCGTGAGCTATTTAAGAAGATGTTCAAAAATATCCATTTCAAAATTATCTGCTAGTGCTACAATGGCACTGATGCATAGCACATTTGAGATAAGACATTACAGGGAAGCAAGAAAACTTCAATACAAGGTTGGGGAAATCACCACTGCAGAAAATTAAAGAAAGCTGCATGACTTTAAAGAATACTCAATGATTTGTTCATCCCTTGTACATGAGCCAAAATATATCTTTCCATTAGCTCTAATGAATGAGGCCCTTTTGTTTCGTAGAATTTTCCTGAACGGTGGAAAAAGAGTCATCCATTACATGAACTCACATTTACAATGTCTGTGTCATCTCAGGAGAGCAATAAACAAAGCAAACTCTGAGGAATAATAACTGCAGTCTGACTGCAAGGCCAAAGGCTATCATTAATGTCAGATAACACTGTGCACTTGTCTAACAAGTTTTATATGTTCAGCACATAATATGGTTCACCTGAAGATCTTCAAGCATTGTACCAAGATGAATGGCTGACAGAGAAAGGCACAGCCAGCTCAGATAACTTTGGAGTTATCAGGCATCTCCTTCATTTAACCACACTTACTTCCACGCTGACTATTGTGCCAGGTCTACACAAATCTATGACCATTTCACCACTTACCATTCCATTAAGGACATTAAAAAATTAATGACAGGCTAGGTCCGATATCAGCTTCAGTGATCACTCCGGCTCGTTCGGGTTTTAGACCTTCCCTCCTTTCAGCATTACTTTTAAGTAGATGAGTGGAGAAAATGCTGTTTCTGTCTACCAGCATGAACACTCATTCTTTTTCTTTCACTCACACTGGCTACCTGGCACTGTAAAAAGTCATCTTCTATCTTCTGCTGTATGAAAGCTCTTTGAGATGTGCCTGTAAGGCCACGAGTAGGAACAATGCTGCAGGACCACACTCATGCACATCCAATCAGGCCCTGTAAGTGGGCAACGCTGCTCTGGACTTGGAATTTGTTAGGTCTGAAACTGTCCCACGTTTAGCAAATGTTTTATCCAGCTCTCCCCATCAGTCTTAAAACATGTGACTGACTTTTGTCTATCTGATTTCTTTACATGCTTTATGCACACACTTTAAGTGCTTTGCAGAACCTAGACACCTGCTTCTCCCTTTTTAGAAGGCCATTTCTGTTAAAAAAGTGACATCTGATGGTTACTTATGATACGATTAACTAATTTATAGGGTATTTTTTACTTTATACATTATTAAAGGTTGTTCATCCTTTTACCGCTAAAAATTACTGGCAGAAATCCCACTGATATCACTGAGGACAGGCGGCAAACACAGAAATCGCTGGAAATGCTTCAATACCATTTACTCCATTTACATTTTTTTGCTGTGGCTGTGTATACTGTAGATTACAGTGAAATACAGCCACATGTGGAAGGCCTCAGGTAACGGAATAGTACCACTGCATATCTGTTACACATCTCAGAAGGCAGCACCCAGGTTCTTTCACAGTCATTAACCTTAGGACACAGTTATTCTGAAAATACACAGCAAATGGAACCATTTACACTTTCTAAGATCAGTCCATCTGAAATGATCTACTGTGCTAACAGAAGTCAGAAACAGCTTGGGCAATTATGCTTAGGGTCAGAGTGAAAAAACATGTTACTGAGTCACAGATGCACTTGTAAGTATATCTGAAGACAAACACACCACATATACAACAGCTTCAGAGATCTTCCAGGACAGCTTTCTATGGGGAGAAGTACTGACAGGAAAAATCTCTAGGAATTAGATGTTACTAATCAGTTATGTTAATCTGTTCTGCTATTGTTTCCAAACATGAACCAATCTGATTTACACAGAATGCCAAGGAGGTGACTTGAACACAAGATGTTCCTCCCAACCCATGACTATACCTGTCTCTGTTCAGCTCTGGACCCGCAGTGCTGCTGGACTCATCCTGCCCCCTGAATTCCACATCCCTCATCTGAGCTCAGTCCTCTGGGTAACATCCCCTACTCACTGCAGGGAAAGAAAGCTTTGTTACTGAAGCTTCTGAGGCCTGGATTTCACCCCTTGTTGTAATAACGCTTAATACAACATTAAAAAAAAAAACTACATCATTTTCTTACACCTTTACATTAAATATGGTGAAGACTATGGCACAAGCAAGCATTCAGATTGGATTCTGTAATTTTTTCTATACAACTGAAGTGTATACCTTGAGTGACATGATACAGTGCACTCCAGTGTAGAGCAGATGTCAGTGATTCCTGCAGTATTCACTCTAAGATTCTCTGCCATCACCACTGAGACAGTAGCACTAATGATAACCAGTGGGTTATGCAGTTGAAATATCCCTTTGTATTCTATACTCATTCCTGATTATTTCATTCTAAGCAGAGGGAAACCTGTACTTCAGGTGCAGTGTCATTAATAAATAAATAAATGCTGGTAACCCTAGAGTCCCACCTGTATCGATATACAGTGACATCAACTTGATTCTGAAATTCAGCTGTTTTAGGCTTTTGTAAATCATCTTCCAGACAAGATCAGCATGTCTTCTGTGGTCAGCACTGAATTTCAAACGTTAAAAGATCCGTTCACAAGCAATAACAGTGAAGATATTGTAGTAATTTGCTCACTTCTATTCAACATCATATTTTAATACAATATGCACTGCAGTTACTATTGTGAGCACAATTTCACAATGAATACTGTGAATCTGAAAGCACTACAGAGCACTGTATGCCACACAGAGCAGGTGAGCCAGCCAGGTGCTGCTCTTACAGCACTCAGCCATTAGAATTTAACACAGTGCCTGAATAAGCTGCAGAGCACTTTGAGCCTGAGCATTATTTGCTCACCTCGATTTCATCACTTTCCTCTATATCATTTTTTCATTCTCGTTAGCTTATAATAACCAGTGTATTAAGGCAAGGCAAAAACTTAGGCAAAGCAAGCAAAAACAAAGGAAGGCTCCTGCTACTGGGACCAGGAGCAGCTATGTGCTCTCACAGCATCGTGGGCACTACTAGAGATTGAATATAGACTTCCCTGGAGAAACATCTTGGCAGCAAAATGTGTCAAGGGGAATTGCTACAAAAATCTATGAATCCTTTATTGACTCAAGATGATCAGGAATGGAAAATTCACAATGGAAGCAAAAATGGACGCACAAAGATGAGAATTACTACGGTCTGAGAAGGAAAACCTCATACCCACTGTTCCCAATTTTCTTTAATTTTTGCCTCTAAAATTAGTGACCTTGAAATACACGTGAACAAAAAAATCCACTACTACATACCTGTGATTTTAAATTCTCAGTAGGGAATACAGTGAGTGTACATTGCACACCGTACACATATCTATCTCCACTATAGTCCAACTCACGCCATTTCAAGTAAGTCTGTTACTGATTTTGTGTAATGTAAAATATTCAAAATAAATTATTAAGTAGGCCACCTGCTTATACATAGCCTTCCAAGGAACACAGACAAGAAGACGACTGAGTTGCTGAGTTCTGCTGCTCGTGGAGGCATGGGTTTCTGTTCTATCCCTGCCTGGGGACAGCAGTGCAGAAAACCATCAGGAAATGAAGCTGATGGTAGTCAGATGCCCCTAAATTACACCAGTTCCCTCCCCCCTACTGACAAGTTAGCGTTGTCAGAATGGCAAACTGTCACCTCAGATCTTTCATCTCCACCTTCCTCCGTACATTATAAAGGACAAACAGGCTTAAGGAAAACAAACTAGTTTCTTTTCACAAGGGTTTGACAGCCAGAGTCCTCTTGCAGTGAACAACCCTAAGGTCCAGTGGTTAACTGAAAACCTGTAGGGCACCTGGGGCCCGAAAGGCTACGTTCTGATGGCAGAGTTGTACTTAATTAAGCACAAGTGGATTTATTAAAAACACTGTTCTTCTTGTTGGCGTTATCTTAGGATATAAATAGAAAGAAAAGTTTAATTAGTTAAGGAAGAAATTTGAGCTAGGTCTCAAATCAAACATTTGATCCATGAAGCAGTAACCTAAGTAGTGGTTATTGTCACCTTTTGAATCCTTTATAAGTCAGAGTGACAGCCAGAGCCAACAAGACTACTTTGCCTGGTATCTCCTCAGCTATTTTTCCTTGGCCTAGCTGAGAAAACTATAAAGGTGAGCAGGTGACTTGAGATGAACTAAAGGAAATTAATGTGCAGAGCTGCACCCGTAGTAAGTACAACAACCATCCTTGTAAGATTTTGAACTGAATTCCTGGCATTACATGTGGATGGACCTCGCATAGATAAGTATCTGATTTCTTTTTATACTTCAGAACTGCTGGGGGAGAAAACAAAGAAACCTTCTTGACTTATTTTTCCCACTGCCTGTACTGTTATTGGTATGGTCAAATGCCATCCATTCCAGTAAGACTGCTTATTAGATCGATGGTAATATTGAGTTTAAGAACATCATGTACTTAAACAGCATGCAAATAGTAGACAAAAAATAGGTGAAAAGATTGATTGTCATCTCACAACGTTATTTCAGTAATCCATCTCATTAAAAAGCATTATTTCAGCATTGCTATTTTTAAAGAAGTACTGTACTAAATCTTCCAGTTTATTGAGTAATAGCAGCAATTTCAGCCTGATCAATCAGACTGGTCTGCCCTTAGAAGCCTTGTTAGCCATACAGTGTTTAAGCCACAGGAAAAAATTGTTCTACTGTGCATTTGCATTTCATAAATCTGATTGCAATACACTCCTTAACAGGTTTAAAATGAGCCTCACAGACATTCTAAGCCCTTCTGACATTGCTGCTGCTCTGCGGGACTGCCAAGGTGAGAAAACAATTAACTTGCTAAAAATCTATTATTTTGTGCAACGCATTGCAAGTCTAATTCAGCCCCAAAGGAATACTGAACAAGCACCTATGTAATCAGACTTCTGTAGTCTCTTGTGTAGCTGCCACAGGATGCATTTGTTGAGGAGATTTTTACACTGGGGGTGGTTTGAGTGTGTATCCCATCCCCACGTGGCTCTCTGTGTGGGGCAGGCTTCTGTGCAGCATGGTAACATCCACTTGTCAGCCTTTACATACTGTTCATGTTTGGAACAACTAAACTGTAACGAAGCAGCATCCTCAGACCATCTAGGGACAGTGAACACAGAGATCTGGGGTTAATATATTTATTAATTTATTTTCAGCTCCAGATTCCTTTAGTCCCAAAAAATTCTTTCAGATCAGTGGGATGTCTAAAAAGAGTAGTAGCCAGCTCAAGGAGATCTTCCGGATTCTCGACAATGATCAAAGTGGCTTTATTGAGGAAGATGAGCTCAAGTAAGGATTTTCTGTTACCTTGACTAGTAAGACACTATCCAAAAATCAGCACCTCTTTCTTTCTAAACTTTTCCATAAAGGGATGCCTCAGCTTATGGTAAACATTGGTAAAACCCTCAGTAGATTGTCAGTGGTGTGTTTGAGTAGACAACCCCCATGCCTACGAACGAAGCAGTACATGGGTGCCCTTCATGCTCAGTACATTGCCTCCTGGGGCTGGACTTTGGTAGTGGGCAGAATCCAGCACGTCAGGTGTGGCCTCACAGAGCAGAAGATGTAGCTCATTGAGTAAAGTAGTGCTCAGAGGCTTTGGCTACCATGGCAAGTGATTTCTCTACAGATAGTTATTGCTTTGTAGCACAGAGCCAGCAGAAACAGGATTCTGTGACAACCATAACGAAGGGTGCTTTCCTCGCAGGTACTTCCTTCAGAGGTTTGAGTGTGGGGCCAGAGTGCTAACTGCCTCTGAAACCAAGACCTTCCTGGCAGCTGCAGACCACGACGGGGATGGCAAAATTGGGGCTGAAGGTATTAAGTTCTTTATGAACAGAACAAGGTTCTAAGGGACGTGTGATTCCCTTCGATGGTGGTGGTTCGTTAAGGTCCCCTGAGTGACTTTGCTGAAAGCCCTCAGTACTGACCTGTGCCAGGAACAGTCCCTGATGGCATGGGTTCATCTCTGCTATTCCTTAAGCGTGAGCAAGTCAAAAAAAAAAAAAAAAAAGCAACACCTAGCTGCCCTAAGGAACGTTCTCACTGCCACTCGCAATAAATTTCCAGCTGCTTTGTAAGGAAGAGATCTCTGTTTCTCCTCCCTCCTCCTTTGATGTAAAGCAGCACGAGTATCACCCGCAGCAGCACACAGCAGGAGGCAGAGCCATGTGCACGCAGTGGGACCCCCACGCTGCCATCAGCCCCCTCCCAGCAGTGTCCCCCAGCAGAAGTGCTGCTCGGTGCAGTGAGGCCATTCGCAGCAGGCAGGAGCTGACCACGGAACAGTCACCTTCAGCTCTGCACAAGGAGAACAGCATGTCCGAGTGCCACGACCCCAGAGCCAGGACACAACACGTGGCTCTGCATGCCGATGGAGAGCATTTATCAGATGAGGAACAGCTCTGTTAGGAAGCAGCTCATTGCACCCACTCCATGGAAACACTGGTGTGGATGAATGGCTGCTCGGGGCAGACACCCCCCAGTCTCCTAGCTCCATACCTACGTGTCTCATTCAGGACAGGAAGCACACGCTCACCAAACAGGCTGGGAGCCCAGGGCAGCATGCCCCATACCAGAAGTGTCTGCCCTGCCAGGGAGAGGGCCTAGGGCAGGGCAGAGGGAACGCATGGCACGCAGACTGACCGCTGCCAGGAGCCAGGAACTCTGCTGTTCCCTTCTTGGGAAGGAACTGAATACAGCTCCTTAGGAAACGTGCCAGAACAAACACACATGATTCATGAAGCGATCTATATCTTAACAGAGGCTTTATGGGACAGGATTGGTAAGGTACTCTCCATGCACAGCAGCCAGCGATGAGAAGACCTCCCACGGAGCAGTACCGACTGAAGAGCACAGCCCTTCAGCACCACCTCGCAGGGAACAACACAGAGATTTTGGCTTTAGCTTGCCATCCCCACCAGCACTTCTCAGCTGAAGCTCTACAGACAGTAATCAGACATGGGGACTCACTTTTAACACTTCTGATTAAGGTCTTAACTTCTTACTCAAATTCTACATTAGCCATGCCATTATTTTTGTCCAAAATCTTTACTGAGCAGAGAAGGACTAAAACCATCCCAAACGCATTATTATTCCCCATAACTGTCAACAAACCACTGTCTTTTCACCTGCTGTGTTATTAGATTTGTCTGCCTAAACAGGAAATGTAGGCAATGTTCCTCTTAGATATGTTTCTTCAAGTCACTGTTTTCCATCCATTCCTATTCTAAACCTCTTGATAAGCCATTCATCTTTTATTCCTAATAATTTTATTTTAATATTTCTATTGTAAATATTCTCTTTTTTTTCCCACAGAATTCCAGGAAATGGTGCAGTCTTAAAGGTTCAGAACAACCAAATAAGACACAATAGGGATGGATCTGCAAGAGAAACTGCAAATCCTGAGAATCAGCAGTCCCTTCTGCATCTATCTGATAATGGCTGTCATTTACTCACTGCCTTAGAAACGTGATGAAACACTCATTTACTTTTTTTTTCATTGTGTGGACCATTCACTCTATTCTAAGCTCTGCTTTACCAGAAATTCCCCTTAAAAATACCCAATAAAAATGACTCTCACACTGTGCTGGTGTCTGTTTTTCTGACCACTAAACTGAAATGTGTGAATTCTTAAATGAAAAGTGATAATCTCTCACAGACCTTGATCTTATCAGGGCCTCATATATGGACAGGAGTGAAGCCACTGGGCACTCTGTCAACAGTGAGCTTTCTGGGTTAAGCTGGAATGCTTTGGCATTGCTGCACTTTCAGCGCATTTCTCCCTTTGCTGCAAATGACAACACTCAGAATAAACTGCACTGTTATCTCCTCAGAAGTCTCTATAAATACTGGAAATAGTGCAGAACAAAACCACTAAAAACATGACCTGTTTACCAGATAACCAGCTATTGCTAAGAGCCCACAGAATCTAGATGGCTCCGTGCCTTTCAGGGCTGCAAAGTCACAGGGCTCACAGGACAAACCTCAGCAAATACTCCAGGCCATCTTCTCTCTCCCAACTTGTATTTTATGTGCATAACATAATAAGAGTTGAGAAATTCGTCTTGGATTCGCCTGTGTTCGCTACTGAAGCACAAGCATTTAAATACACCACGTTTCTCCTTCTCTTAGCAGGGAGACAGCAGACAGTAGCACAAATACAAATTCTGCACTGATTCATCCTTGTGCACTCAACACTGCTGCCTTCTCCACTGTGTTTAACAGCAATGCCTAGGACTTGGTGCTGAATTTGAAAAATATTTCTTACAATTAAGAAATATGCTCACTTGGCATAATTGAGCATCAGGGCCTTAAAAAAAGCAGAGTTGCACAAGGTAAGGACCTGAGCTGATCCTCCTAGCATAAGATGGATGTCACAGGATATTGACAAGAAATAAAGTTTGTTCTTGGCAGTGAAAGCAGTCTGATGACAGAAAAGTCTTGGACTAGTTCACATGTAAGCAGCAAACAGACCACTCTCGGTTTCACTGACAATTAAGTGTCCTGACCTTGACTAAGCAGATCACATTAAGCAGGAAAATGCATGTGAAATAATTTTTTCCCAGTCGCTGTTGCATTCTGTACTCTCTCTCAACATCTCAGCCCTTGTACTGCAGTCCTAGACAGTGAAACACACACGGACAAAGCACAGCTCTGTTCTCTGAGATGCAGCACCCTGCTGGGCAGGTGGCTGATCAGAAGGTGGACTGAAGATTCACGCAGGGCCCTGATCCACCAAAAAAAGTTCAGTGAAATTAGAACTCTCTTCATTCTCTAGAAAGCAGAACACCTGGCAGTTCTCTGCACTAAAAGTTCCTGTAAAACTTCTGACCTACAAAACTTAGGAGCTGTGTAGCCTGTTCCTCATCCTGCCTTCCCAGCTTTTCTTTCACGCATACTGCAGACCTGGGCTAGTAACAAGTCCTAGGCATTGCTATTAAACACATGAAATAAAGCAGAACATTTAAATAGTTCGAGTTATGCATGAAAGTACAGTTGTATCTCTATTCAGTGACCGTATTCTTAACCATAACCAGAGCTAGTACCAAGCTGCTGCCTTCCACTACAAAATCTTCCAGTCTGCAGAATGCACACAACCATCTCCACTCACCACGATGCTCCAATAGCTGCTCACATTCCTTGACATCAGACCAAGAACAAACGTGGGAGAGATGAACGATCCCCTTGGGAAATGAGGCAGGATCCCCACACAGAGCAGCAGGGCCTGGCACAAACTGACAAAGCACGCTGAACGGGGATACGTGGGCATTGTGCTTTTTGCTGGACCACAGCACTATTCTGTAATTTATTCACTAAAATAATCCCAAACTGCTGAGTTTACACATTTGTTAACACATTTAGACCACATACTGCCAACGGAACAGCTATTTGAGTTGTCAGCTGTATTTATTTACAGCTGTCAGCTCCAACACCGGAGTGATTTATAGTGTATCTTTTTGTTAAGTCTGCTACCACGCAGCTGATGGAAATACTCAAAATAGGACCCAGAAGCAGGCTCAGCGAACCAGAGTGTGGCTGCATGTTCCTCACTCCAACGTTTTTTTGTTTTGTTTTTTTTTAATAGTAACTGCAAAGCACTAATAAACTTCTTAATTATTTCTCCCTTGATGCCAGGGCTGTCCTCTGTCAAACTTGCAGTGTACTTATGCAGCAGTTTAGTTTTACATAATCATGGGCTAGGAATCACATTTCAAGCTCAGGGCGATCCGATGCCGCCTCGCAGATGTCAAGGTGTGGTGTTACTGCACATACAATTAAGGAGATGGGATGAAACCGGAACCACAATTGAAGTTTCTTCCTGCCCCCTTAATTTGTACATTAGAGACGCAACAATTTAAATTAATTGCATCTGTTATCACTTTCTCTTCGTAGGTTACCACGAATACACCGAGAACGATATGAAACCACACGAGGGACCGCGCCGAGCGGAGCTACAGATCAGCAACCGCTACGGAGGCACCAACGCCGCGCCATTCCCCAGCGACGTGCACAGCGCCCCCTGGCGGCAGCGCNGCCGGCCAGGAGAAGCAGCTGGCTCCGACCCTGCTCAGCTTCTTCATCTACAACCCCAAGCTGGGGCCCAAAGAGGGAGAGGTACCGGAGGGGGGGGGGCAGAGCCGAGGGCAGAGGAGCGGCCCCGGCCCGCTGCCGGCGGGGGG
>VXAB01005282.1:680833-716976 GCA_013399175.1 Odontophorus gujanensis
CTCGGCCCGGCTCGGCTCGGCCCGGCTCGGCTGCCCGGCCCGCAGCGCGTCCCCGCGGGGTTAACGCCTCGCCCCGCGGAGCCCGCGAGCAAAGGCGCTCGGAGGGGAGCGCTGGGCTGGGCTGGGGATACGGACACGGATACTGTAACTTCTGCTAAAAATAGCGTTATCCACGGCGCTGTGACTTACTGGAAAACTCGGCTTAATCCAAGTTACTGCTAGCAGTGTTGTCGTGCTGCTGTCAGTCTTAGTAAACGACCAGCTGTGCTTAGGTGATAGCGTCCCGCATGGCTCCTGTGATTGTCTTCGCTTCCAGCAAGGCCGTGTGCTCACACGCAGTGTATTTAATGGCCCAGGGAATGAGGCTGAGTGCCCCCTCACCGGGTCCTGGGTGACTCCGAGCTGGGCAGCTCTGCTCACAGGCTCTGCAGGCTGGGCCGTGGGGAGCAGCAACCTCCCAAAGCACAGCAAAGGCAAATGCCAAGTCCTGCGTGTGGGACGGAGCTGCCTCGTGCTGTGTGACAGCTGTTGGAAAGCAGCTTTGCTGAGCAGGACCAGGCTAGCCATGCTTTGATCTGGCTCTGAGGCTAGCCTCGCTTTGAACTGGCTGTGGTTATGTCCTATGATTTAAATATCCTTGGAATTGATAAACCTTGAAATGCCTTGGGCTGACTGTTTAAGTGTGCTTAATTATGCCTTTTGTTACTACAGAAGCTTGTTTAGTTACAAGATATAATTCTACTTGGAAGATTAAGAGATTAGGACTTAAAAACAAACTGTGAATTGCATATTCTTTAACCCTGATTCTGTTAAGATGTATTTTGCTTTCTTTATTTCAAACTTTAGGAAGAAAAGAAGATTCTCTTCTATCACCCAAATGAAGTAGAAAAGAATGAAAAAATCAGAAATGTGGGACTATGTGAAGCAATAGTGCAGTTCACAAGGTATGCACAGTGACTGCATGGCTCGCTGTGACAGTGCTCACAGTATGTTTGAACTTCCCAGTCCACGTTTTCTTTTTGCATATGACTGTAAGTGTCTGCATCTCCATATATGTTTCCTTTCCAGGACCTTTAGTCCAACAAAACCCGCAAAGTCCCTGCATACCCAGAAGAACAGGCAGTTTTTCCATGAACCTGAAGAGAACTTCTGGATGGTCATGGTACTTATGCACATGATATGCATATTTCCAAAACATAATCTCAGAATGTTCTCAATGCATTCTGCATTGTCTAATGCCAGCCTGTCCACTTTCTAGGTTGTACGAAACCCCATAATAGAAAAACACAAAGATGGGAAGCCAGTCTATGAATACCAGGAAGAAGAACTGCTGGTAATGCTGAACTCTTTTTCCTTTTTATCCCCTCCCACTTTTAATCAGTTATATCACACTTTAAGAGTATCATCAGAAATACCAAAGTTGTTTTCTTCTTGAGGAAGAAGAAAAAAGTCAGAAATAGATAATTTTCATTAACCACTGACCTTAGGGAAATACAGTATTTGTAACTGATGTTTTGTGTGTGAGTTAATAATGCTTTTGATGCTAAATGTGAGGGGACTCATTTTTGTAGCTTGTAGATATAAAGTAATTTCTGTATGCTGACTGGAAATGCGGTGTACGTTTCCAGAGATCAGTTTCAGTAATTTGTGCATGTGCTTCCTCTTTGGAAACATTTATGTGAAGCTCAGCAAAAATATTTGAAATGCTGCCTCTGCTTACACTAATGCCTTGCTCTGTTTTCTGCAGGACAAGGTTTACAGTTCAGTCCTGCAGCAGTGCTACAGCATGTACAAGGTAGGGTTAATAACACAGAGGCTCTTCTGGGCAGTGGAGGAAATCCCCATGATGCCATCTGGATGTGCAAGCTCACTGCTGTTGGCTGCTCTCTTCCTGAAGCTGTAATTGTGGTGATGGAAGAGAAGAATTCAGCTGTTGCAGTTGCCAGCATTAGTTCATTAGTTTACTGTAAAAATAAGAGCCCTCTAATATGTCAAGTCCACTTGATTATGATGGTAGTAGATATTATCTATGGTTATTCAGTATTCCATATTGAATAAAGGTCATCGATCTGACTTTTAGAAAATAAGATGCTTAAGCAACACAGATAAATAACTTTGCTACTAATAGAGAATTTAGTTTCCTTCTTTAATTCTGACCCTGCTCCTACGTGTGCCTAGGCTGCACATCTGGGTATGTAGAGTTTCCCAGTGAAGGAGTACCTCTGGATCTGTGCAGAGCTGAAACAGTGAGGAACACGAGCTTTACTGTAATTAGCTACATTCATGACTGAGTTGCAAGAAGTTAAAGCACCTACACAACTGAGTGACTTCTTTTAACCACTAGCTTTTCAATGGCACATTTCTGAAAGCAATGGAAGATGGAGGTGTAAAAGTTCTAAAGGAGAGACTTGAGAAGTTCTTCCACCGGGTAAGAGCACATACAGCATGACTGTGCATTGGGAATAAAATGCAGAAGTGTTCTCTGCATGGCTTCAGTGCAGTGGTAGTGCACAGGCAGTGGGAGAGATGCAGCAGCAGCACAGAAGTCTGGTTACTCACTGTGCAAATGCTTCCTGCTCAGTACTAACATGGTAGGCTCTTTAAAGGAATTGAACCTCAGGATGAGTTAGGGCTTGACAGAGCAGCTTAGCTGTTGGGTATTTTGGGGGACAGAATCACGCTCATACTTTCAAAATTCTGCTTCAACATTTCAGTTGGTTAAGTGTAAGAATACTGCACTGACATATTTGAGAAACTGTTAAGAATGGTTCAGGTTGGAAAGAACCTGAAGAGGTCATCTAGTTCACCTCCTGCTCACAGCAGGGTGACACTGAATTAAAACTCAATTACATGTGGCTTTGGCTCCTTGACTCTTGAAAAACTGGGGATGGTGATTCCAGAGCCTCTGACATCCTGCAGTACTGTGAAGTAAGGGGTCATGGTGATAGTGAAGTAATTTCTTTTGCTGTGTGGGATCAGTAGTCATGCCTGATAAGGTTTCAGAAAATAATCCTTGGTTATAGTTTGTCTTCGCTATTTAACTCCAATTTTGAAAAGAAAATGCTTGAGCAAAAAGATGGAAAGCAAAACCTATTTCTGAGCAGGAACTCAATGAAATATCATCTGTTCTTTGTGGGTTTTTGTTGTATTTTGGTTTTGTCTGTCTGCATGCTTGATTTTTTTTTGTAACAGTGAAGTAGGCCCTAGAATAAACCTGACAGCACAAGGAGAGCTGGCTTGGTCAGCACTGAAACTGAAAGAAAAAGAGATTTTAAACTATGATAGAGACTTGTTGTACTGTCTGTATGTATCATGGAATGTGTAAACATGAGCAAAAATGTTCTCATTTGATTTAGAAATGCATAAGCTTTAAGAAAATTATTCTGCTAAGATGGACAGATTGAGCAGTGCTGTATGTGCATTTGTGCTTGATTGAATGCAGCTTTATTGTTATTGGTTTTTTTTTTGCTAGGTAGTCAAAGACATCTGTAATAACTTGATATAAGAAATAACTTCAGCTATTCTGACTTGTGTATATGAAACTAATTTTTGTTGACCTGTTCCTAGCAGTCTGTTATTATGGTAATATGTGCAGTTCAGAGCAGTGAAGTAATTTTTTGCTAGTGTGAAATGGCTGTAGAGGGAGCCATTGGCCAACTCATCTGGCACAGAGCAGGATGCCAGGCAGACTGGAAGCTTTACCCAGAGACTAAATGCTGATTCTCTCAGGAGAGAGAATAATCTTTTCCTTTGCATGTTACCAGCTAATGAATGTATCTGTTAATTTCTACAGAGTTACTTCTGAAATTAAACACTGGCATGGTAGGCTGTGCTCTCTTATCCTCTCAAAGGATCTTGAGCTGGCCTTAAAAGCTGTGGTCGCTGTGGTAAAGTAATAGTAAACTGAGACCTGGAATCATGTTGACACATTAAGAAAAACTTTGCACAAGCAGAATTGAAAGTTTTTGGGGGGTCCTTAGCCTAGATGACATTGGATTAGACTCAGATGTGTCATTTCAATGTACACGTTGGAAGCTTTCAGAATTCTCAAAAACAATGGCCATTATTCTCTCAGTACTTGCAGACACTGCACTTACAGTCTTGTGATCTGCTGGATGTATTTTGTGGAATCAGCTTCTTTCCACTGGATAAAATGACTTACTTGAAAATTCAGTCATTTATTAATAGGATGGAAGAAAGCCTAAACATAGTCAAATATACTGCATTTCTCTACAATGATCAGCTGATCTGGTAGGTACTTCAATGATTTATTCTGTGGGATGTGGGGGGTATTTACTGGCATGGCACAGTTGTTCAGGGCACAGTGCTTCACTTCCAGATAAACATTTTAGTTTTCTGAAGGTTCATAGAAGTGTTGAACTGTTTCAGCTGAGAAATCTGGTTTCTTTTGATAAAGATTAAGAAGAAAACCAACTCTACTTTGTGCTTAAGCTACATAATAATGACAGTGAATATAGTTTAGTAGCAGGAGAAATGACTGTTTTACAGCAAGTTGGATGTGCTTTGGATTTAGGAAATAAAATAACATTTTAAGTAAAATGAATATTCTGAGACTTAATCACCCAGACACTGAAATGTTGCTACCTACCCTAGTTCTGTTTTGTCGCCTGAGTTGTGACTGGGGGGAAAACGTGTGACCTGAGCACCACAGGACAAACATCTTATGCATTTTCCCATCTCCTGTGTTCTAGGAGTGGACTGGAACAAGATGACATGAGAATTTTGTACAAGTATCTCACAACATCTCTGTTCCCAAGACACATGGAGCCTGAGGTATGCTAAGCTGGATTTGCTTTTTCTGTCTATCCTGTAACACTGAAGTCTGAAATGTAAAAGAGAAGTGTCTCCTTTCTGTTCCTCACCTTAAGTGTCAGTCTAGGAATATCTGACATTTCTTGCTTTTGGGGCACTAACTGAAGTCAGTAATGTTTGCAGCTATCAATTACAGTGCATCAGAACTCTGCTGATGCCTTGAATATGAGGCCCTGATGGGGGCTTTCCTCAGTGCTGATACCTGCTGACTCCTGTAGCAGCAGGGAGACCTGCTCAAACTTGAAAGAGGATGCAGTGTATGTTCTTAGCCAGTGCCCTCAGCAGAGCCTACAAACTGCTCAAGTAGAGCTGAATCTTCTACAGCTAATGGACATTGGGATTGAAATGTGTCGTACTGCTCTTCTCATACACTTCTCTTATCACAGGAAAAGAGCATGTTAGTGCAAGTATTATTTTAAAATGAAATGATACACCAAAGATGTGCAACCTTACTGCATATTAACACTTGTAAGATGTTTAAGGTAGTTGAGCTAAATCGTGTGTTGTTTAGTAGTTAATAAATTGTTGATCAAATATAGTTCAATAGGAACTCCCCAGTGACCTCTGAGTCCTTGTCTAGCAGCTCAGTGCTTGATGAATTGAAGCTTCAAACTGCTCAAAGTGAATTTTGGAAGTCTTCAGGCCTTACTGGCAGAAGCTTTTCATCTCCTATAACTGGAAAGCAAGCTTGTGTAGCTGTTAGGGAGCTGTTTAAAAAGGGGACATTTAACTTAGGGAGTTTGTTTCATCGTGAAATGCTGACAACAAGGAGTTACCCTCCCTGCCCCCCCACCCTGGCAGAGCTCTGTAAGTTACGCTGAAAAATTAATAAACACAAAATTGGAATGCCCTGTCAGCAACTCCCCTGCTTTAGCTAAGTGTTACTTTCTGCAGATGGTTTGCTTTGGTATGAAGGTCCACAAAAAATTAACAGGAAATACCTCTAAGCTGTTTTTTCTTGTTCCTTTTTGCTTCAGTTAGCAGGAAGAGACTCTCCAATACGGGCTGAAATGCCAGGAAATCTACAGCATTATGGAAGGTAGCTCTTAATAACTGTCACCATCTACTGCTGCTTCCCTCAAGGGCAAAATGTTTGAGAGGAATGAATTTGTTTCAGGGTGCATGTTCCACATGTAGTTTATCCCACAGCCGCACAGCAGTCAGCACAAAGTAAAACCTTACATCTGAGGAAAAAAAAAACAAAACAGAAATAAAAGTATGCAGGAACTGTAATTAAGGCTTTTGTTCCCCACTGTTCTTAATGTACTGCACGAGAAGTTTGGGCAGTGCTGCAGACACTTCCTGTCAGTGAGGCCCTTGAGCCAAAGGGCTCTGGTGACACTGCTCAGTGTGCCAGGGTGGGCACGTGAGCAACTGGGCAACATTTGAATCATTGAGGATTTAAACACTGTAATTCCCTTTGTCAGGTTTAGTGTATTCTGTTGGGATTGAAGCAATGGCATGTGCTCTCCTGCTCTTCCCCTCAAAGTTAAGTTCCTCTCATACAGCACTGTTCTACATAAAGCTATGGTGGAAAGCAGAGGATGCAGGCTTTCCCAGTAGCAGTGAAAAAGGGCTCTGTGCTTCTCTGGATAGCTCAGTGCTCACTGTATTCACATCTATTAAAACGTGCAAGTAGTTACATAAGAAAATCTGAAATATAAGAACATATCACACCTGAGCTGTTAAATCATTTTGTAGGTTCCTCACTGGACCCCTCAATCTGAACGATCCAGAAGCTAAGTGCCGATTCCCCAAAATATTTGTTAACACTGATGACACCTATGAAGAGCTTCATCTGATCGTGTATAAGGTACTGCCTTTCTCTCTGCAATGATTCCTCAAATCTAAGAGTCTGTATACAGTGAGGAAACCAGTGATGTGAAACACTTATAAACTGCATAGAGATGAATGGGTAGGACCAGATTAAAGAAACAGAAGGCTCTTCAGAATTTTGAGCAGGAGACTTCAAAACCTGGATCCTCTTTTTCTCTTTTCTGTATCCTACCCAAAATGACAGTGTTTTATTGAAACAAAATATCAGCCTTCAGCTTTGTGATTTTGTCCTTGGCTTTATATTGTATCAGTAGGGGAGGAAGCTCCTAGCAGACATATGTCCTTGCATAGAATGCATTTATTAATACGTTTGACATTTTTCCTACTTAAATCTCAGCACAGTTTAGAGGGTTTAAGACTGTAACAATCCTGTGTTATGGAGGAGTGCAAAGAGGTTATCCTGTTTATGGGTTACCTTTAAACTGGGTAAATTTTTAATGATAATAATCAAAAAGAAAACAGGTTGACCCATGTGTGCCTTTGCTGAAATACTGCCATTGATTTGAGGCAGCTGAAGTAACCTGTTGTAAATGGTCTTTTTAACTTTTTTTTTGTTCCAGGCCATGAGTGCAGCTGTCTGCTTTATGATTGATGGTAAGTACCTGCTAATATCACTTCTGAAGTCAGACACAGATAGTACAGAATGCATGAAACTTGTTCTACTCCTGAAAAATACTCAGTTTCTTATTTGATGTTCTTCCTGAATGCTTTTTATCAGTCTTTTGATTTAGCTGCAATGGTATAGGTAATTCAGTTACACCAAAAAAATGTCTAATGCTTAAAGTTAACTTTATGGATGATTTGCAAAGTGCATGAGTATAATTAAAAAATAAATTGGTGCTGGGGCTTCCAGTGATGTTTAAGGAAAGCAATTATAAAAATTTTACCTTCTGTTGTGGGAAGAGAATCTCACTTCTCCCTTTTCTTTACCTGCCATCTAGCTTCAATTCCACCCACACTGGAGTTTTGCCGTAAATTGGACAGTATTGTTGGGCCTCAGCTCACTGTGTTAGCATCAGACATATGTGAACAATACAACATCAACAAGAGGATATCAGGGTTTGTACCACATTTCTGCTTCTGTCGCAGTCCTCTGTTAGTTAAAAAATACAAATGTTGAAAGCACTGAGTCAGCTGTGTATGTTAAACAACGTTTATCTACCCTTGTGTACCTTAAGCATTTATGAAGTTCCTGCTGTTGCATGTTCAGGTCTCCCTGAAGTGATGATGTGCATGTTATTTATACAGGAGTGAATGTTTGGTGTGTAGCTGAAACCTTCTTCCTCCACATGTAGAATTATTGCAGAAAAATCATGTAAATATTAAGATAATAATTCTTACTTTTATCAATTAAGATTCTGCCACCTAATTCCCAAGCTATTAACAGATTATTCAGATACAGCAGATGGAATATTTGGATTTTGGTTCCTTCATACATGAACATGAAACCAGCTGACCTGTGGAGATGCACAGTGCTGTGGGTTACTGTGCTTGCAGCAGTACATCCAAGATAGAAAACTACCAGTTCAGTGGCACTTGAAACAAGTGGAAGATGTTACCTATAAACAGATGAGCAGGCTTTGCTTAACCTAGCTTTTCTGGGCAAAGACCTGGAAGGATGCACTATAATCTACTTGAAAGTAGCCTGGCTGGATGAAGAGTGTGTTCTCCACAGGACTGATGTTCTAGTCTTCATTATGTTCAGATACAACCTTGGTTCCAAGTGCTTGTGATCCTCTTTCTTTTTCTCCATTCGTGGCACTGAGCCGTGGGAAAAGTGCTTCCATTATGTAGTTCCTGCCCCATCTGTAGTGCAGGCTGTGGGCTCTGTGGTTTTGTGTTGTTTGGTAGTTTGTTTTTAAACTCCTGCAGGTTCAATTCTCGTCCCATTCTCCTGTTTCTCCTCTTCCAACTGTCCAAGATTTTATTTTTTTCATGCTGCATTAACCCAATAGAAGGGTCATGGGAGAGCAGAAAAGACAACTTCCCTCCTATTGATTTTGAGCCAAGGCTGCAATCTCCTGCTGCTGCCACAGGCTGTGCCAGGCTGATGTATATTAGAAGTGCTATTTAGGATGCTGAAGCTGGGTTCTGTTCCTTGTGGGAAGGACAAGATAATAGAAGTTGCAGATACTGGAAGGACTGTAGCTGAACAGCCAACCTACTGAATCATGGAGCTCGGGGGTCTTTTTATGTTACATGGGTCTGGCTTTGGCTCCTTTAACTCTTTTAAAGTTTAATGCCACAGTGTCCTGAAAACATGATACAGTTTCTTGAAACTAATGCATTGGAATGACGAGAGAAAGTGTATCTAGTTGTTTGCTAAGGTGACTGGTGTCACTGCAGTATCTCCTTCACTCTGAATAATGCATAGCCTGAAGTACCCATTGCTATAGCCAGGTTTTGCCAATTTAAAATTCTTGTGTAATTCTTCAGAATTACAGCTGTAAGTGACAGATGTTATATTACTGCAATAAAAGAGGAAATGGAGAAGAGTAACGATGGCAAGAGTTTGAAAATAGTCTCACCTGGCCACAACTGATGATGGAATATTTAATTGCATTGATCAAGGCAGAGTTCTTTCTTTTTATGGTAGGAAAAAAAAGAGGTGAATTGAAGATTCCTAATTAGTCAAATTAAAGACTAAGCCTCTATTTAAGTCAAGCAGTCGTAGCAAAGAAACAAAACAGTGGAATAGCTCATAAGAAAGATGCAAACAAAATACTGCTGGTACACAGGACCAAGCTGTCAGACTGCAGCATGTCTAGTTTGTTTTTTTGTTTAAGTGTTGAAGTGAAGTTTGATTTGCCACAAGTATTACTCAGTCTCTTCAACATGAATATAAGTTCAGGACGACTCACTGGCAGGCTGGTAACTGTTCTCTCTGGGCCTTCTGCCTGTGTACTGTGGGAGTATTTACAAGTACTTTCTTTATCTGAATCTTCCTAGGGCTGAGAAGGAGCCTCAGTTTAAGTTCATCTATTTCAATCACATGAACCTTGCAGAGAAGAGTACCATTCACATGAGGAAAACACCCAGTGTATCACTTGCATCTGTGCATCCTGACCTCATGAAGATTCTTGGTGACATCAACAGTGACTTCTCCAGGTAACGCTCAACAATTAAATAATCTTTTAAGTCTTTCTGTCAATTAGATTTTATTTGTGAAGCTTCCATGCCTTTTGACATGGATGACTTCCATAGCTCTGTATGGTAAACTCTGTTATGGTGGTCATACTTGTTATTTTGTGGTGGTTAGAAGTAGTATGTCACACATAAACTTTTCTGGTCCTTTAAAATAATAATTTAAAGAAAGGACCAGGACCTCTCTTCTATATTAGAAAATATCTCATCTGTTTGAAGCTTCAGAGAAACTCAGAAGGCACCTGAAGCTTCATCTAGTGCTTTTGCACCTAGGTCTGGCTAATCTCAGGCTAAGCAGAATAAAGAACAGGAAAACTTGCTTCAGCCTATTGTATCATACACTGCTGTGAAATAGCTGGCTGCCTTTAGGGGCTGGGCAAGAGATGAAATGCAAACCTTGCTGTTATTACAGTACTGTTCCTAGCAAATATCACTAGCTTTCTGTAAATTAAATCCTCTTACCTACTTCAAGGTGAAGAAACCTTCCTATCACTGCACAATGACTGTGCTGCCTACAGCTCTAGTTAGGGACTAGCACTTGTCCCACTCTGCATAAGGACAACTTTTAAATTTCTCTTTAAATCAGAAAGTTGCATATTATGGAAGTACAGGGTTAACAACAGCCTTACATAACAGACCCAGTTACTTGATATGTGAGAGCCTACTGTCATGGCAGCAAAACGATGCTTGAAGTGTGTCCTGAACTTCCTGGAAGACAGATAGGTGTTTTCTTCAGAGTAGCAGAGTGGTTGGGCAGCAGCCAAACTAAGAACTGTGACCTTAGATGAGTAAATCATTCTGTGCAGTGTATTTGTGAAGTCTTCATTGTGGATTGATGAGTTATGCCAAAGTTAGTACTCTCTTGGTATCTCTGACACTGTGCAAACACAAAATTAGGACACACGAATCATCATTAGTACATCTGGAAATTGTTGAAAATTGGTTTGCCATCACTTTCTTTACTTTCTGGAACTTCTTTCAGAGTTGATGAAGATGAGGAAATTATTGTGAAGGCAATGAGTGATTACTGGGTAGTTGGGAAAAAGTCTGACCAACGAGAACTGTATGTCATTTTGAATCAAAAAAATGCAAATCTGATTGAAGTTAACGGTAAGGATTGGTTTTTATTACCTTTAAATACAGTTACTACTAAAATACCTGTCTGTGGAGAAGTAATAAAATTGGATCCAAAATCTAGAGACAGATGGATCTATGGCAGACGAGACAAGGTAAGTTTCCATCAGGTTTTAGAATGAAGTGTATTGAAAATATTAATATCTGACATTTTTCAGTGATCCATTAGTAGGTTATTACACATCATGTCTCTCCTGCCATTGCTGTTTGTTCCATTTTTGTCTAATTCAGTGCTTTTTGAAGACTGATTTACTCTTAAAGGGCAAATGAACACAAAGAGGCAATAAGCTTTGAAACATTCACTTCTAAGAGAAGGACTAGTTAGATTATTACTTGCAGCAATTTTGGGACTCTGTTTTAATAAGAAGAAAATATCATTACGATTTCTAAAAATGCTGTTCTCTGTTTGTTTTACAGAAGAAGTGAAGAAACTTTGTGCAACACAGTTTAATAATATTTTCTTCTTGGATTGATCTTCAAAGGACTGATTTATAAAGATGTCAATGTCAGACACTTGTTCAACTTGAAAAGTTATTGGTCATATTATTGACTGGAATAATGACAATAGTAAAGCAATACTTGCTTTGTAAGAATCACAATTTCTACTAAAATGTGTAAACTGATGATAAAATTTCTAGATTTTAAAAATGTTTATGTGTGTGCAAATAAATTAAAAGCCAGTCTGAAATCACCTGTACCATTCCATTCTGCTGTTACGTGAATATTTTACTGGAAAATAAAATAAAACTAATAATTGTTACACTTTTAAGAGCATCTTTTGATCTCTGTGTTTATTTATAGAAAATTAGGATGTCACACTGTGATGCAATGTGAAATGAGACTGGGTACAAAAGACCTCTGGACAAGAAATGTCCTAGCTCCACTTTTCTATGCTGACCTGTTTTTAACAACTCCTGCTTCATCTTCATTTACCTCTTTTGTTGTCAAATTCCTGCCTCCACGTATTCCCCAAACACAATCATATTGGACCACAAAAAATACTTATTTGCCTCAAATACTTCTTGTAAGTAGAAAGGATGTAACATGAAGCACTTACTTTAGCAATACTGTCATGATAGGGAATGTAAGTTCTGTATTGGCTTAACACAGATATGGGTTTTATGTAGCACTGACTGCTGGAGTGGTTTTGTTATTGATGCAGAGGGTCACACTTTATCTATCTGTCCATACATTCTTTTTCCCCCAGGGCCCTTTGTTTAAGAACACAGAGCTAGCCCTGAAGTTCAGTTTCCTTCTAAAAACAGCAAATCTCCTTTTGTGAGCACCTGTGATTTAGATGTCAGTCAAGTGTTATTTGGTGTGAGTTTTGATTTTTTTTTTTCTTTCAAAAAACACTTACATACTTGTCGCTTTAGTAGATCTCATCAGATTTACTTCCTCCTCCTCTTTGCTCCTGCAGGTGCCCTGGTGACAGCTGGGGGTGGGACAGCAGATCCCTGCTCCTTTGGGGGAGGTACTAACTGTACACCACACTCTTCTAACTCCTTAACAACGGACGCGTTTTCTTCTGCAGCTTTCTGCTTCTCTGCATCTTCCACTTCTCTTTCAGCAATGAGCCTGAGTGAACAAGATTCACATTTATGAGACACATTTATACTGACCAAACAGTTGCATCTATATTCACAGTATGAACTGTGTGCCACACTGTAGAGAAGCAGGAAGTCCAGCTGCTTTATTCTACAGATCCAATTTACAGTATGCAAAAAACATATTTGACTTGACTCCCCTTCTACAGAGCAGGGATTAAGTACCAGGAAAGACATTTCTGGAACCTGAAAGCAGCCTGTAATCATTAGTCCTGAAGCCACAGGTCACACAAGTTACACTCTGTTTCTTACAATCTTTAGATGAGCTGTACTACCTTATGAAAACGAATTCTGGATTTTTGGTAATTCTGAATGGAAGATAAAATACTCACTTTGCAATCTCCTCATCCTTCCTCCTCCTCAGCTCAGCTAACTCAGCATTCCGTATTTGATTTTCTTTTATTTTTTCTTTCAACACTTTTTCATGGTGGTAGGCAGGAAACAAGTTCTTTGTAAAAAAGATTTGCACTTGATACTTCCACCAATCAAATTCCTTATCTTTTCCAGTTTTGGCTTCTAGATCATCTGCAACATGCAAGTTAGAAATATTCTGACAAATACATGCTTATTATTTCAAATACCTTTTGGAATACACTATTTCAAATCTGAAACTGACAGAAAATTCTGGCTGCACTGACTGTTATGCTCCTCTCCACAGAGCACATAAAAACTAAAGTTCATAGAAGAGCTACATATAAGAGGTGGCAACTTAAAACCATGAAAGTTATTCAAGTTAGGAGTAATTAAAATTTTCATTGATTAAGTCTCATTTTCTTTTAAATTATTCCCTAAATTTTTTCTTCAAAAGCTTGTCTCCAGAATTAATGATGCTCGTTTACTGCCCTCTGGGGACAAATTGTAATCTGAATACACAAATAACATTTCATAATTATAAGGGATTTTGTGGAAGTCCTAGCAGAGAAGGATTGCTTTACTCATCAGTTCCGATGCTGAAGAGAAATGTTGCTCTTTTCCTGTATCCCAGCTAGACAATGGCCCAACATCTTCAGTGCTGCCATGAGCTGTGTGGAATGACAGGACACTATCTAGTACTGCAAGCAGAGAAAAGTTAGAAGCACTCAGACTGCCTCTGCCCTCTGTAATTAATTACAATATGTTCAACTGTTTCAGTGCTAAGCTACAGTTTTAATCGCCTTTAAAGTTGTACCAGGAGTGTATCTCCTCTCCCACCCCTGCCTACTGATGCTTACAGTTAGCCACAGTACTCACCCATTAGAAATTCTTGAGGAGTTTGCCCTCTGTCTTCACAAGGTCTCGGCACCTGGAAAGAAGTTTAAAATTCAGTTAATAAATGCTGAGTCTTGTGTTCAAATTAAACACTGAAATAAAGAAGAGCAATGAGATTTATGTAGAAAATACCAACTAATATCCTAAATAAGAGCAGCAAAGGGTTCTTACAGGAGCAAATACTTTGTTAGCATTTCTATTTAGGCTCACACAAACATATAACACATTGTATTGAACATCAGGTGAAATTTCAGCCCTTTTCAAAACTTACAATTACTTCGGCCTCTCCATCACCCACAGCAGGGTGCAGCAGTGTCACAGGCAGCATCTTACAACCTACTAAATCATTATTAAAAAGATTAGCGGAAAGAAAAGAGCACAGTGTATCCTCTGGGAACATGACAACAGCTTTAAGGCCACTCTTACATATCAACTTTGATGCTCCACTTAAAGCAGGAGAGGCACATCCACCACCAGTCCAGCCTCTTCTTAAACAAAAGGAGACTTACTCCTATGCCTAATTGGAATTATCTACAAAAATGTGCACACGTTAGAACAGTCTTTGCTGATGTTACAATCTAAGGCAGCAACAGAGAAACAAACTCAGAAGGATCCATTCAAATGAGGTTCATACAAAAATAGGAGTATAGTTCCCATGTTTGGGCTTTTGCAGGGCCTGACTTTGCCCTCTTTAAGTGGACAAGTAATAATATTTAATCAGTCTGCATGATCTTTACCTGGGAGAGAGAATACTGTGTGTAGGAAGACACATCTGTGGGTCTATAGTTACTTCTTTTCTGATTGTCTCGCTCTACTTCCTCCTTAATCATACCACGGGTAACATACACCAATGCACAATGAAGAAGAGCTTCAACAAATTCAAGAAAAACCAACTAGAGTAAAACAAAGAGTGATTAAGTCATTAATTTTTGCAAGATCTCATTACAGGTACATGTGCAAGCGAGGAACTCAACAACTAACTGTGAAGCCCCACTAGCTTTGTGTGTCTACTCATAGGTTTCTTTTTCAAAAGAGAAAAATGAAGATGGCTGAAACACCAAAAATTCAGGAGGTCATACACTGTGTTATGCCTTTTACAAGTCACTTCAAAATATTGTAAAGATTTTTGTTGCACCTGGAGTTACAAGAAATTTCTCTCTCTGAGCAGGAACATACAAGCATTACCACAATTTAAAATGTTTAGTTGTGTATGATGCTTCCAAAACCCCCAGCAAAGGGGGCATAACAAATCCCTTATTAAGGCACACAATCTATATTAGATACTGTTTCAAATCAGAAATTCAATTAGGTTGTTTACAGCAGACTGTCACTGATAAGAGCAGCTCCTCAAGGATGTGGTATGCCAGCTGGTGGCTGAAGAACCTTCTACAGTCACTGTCCATTGAGTTGGCAATTCACACATCATTAACCCGGTACTGCATCCCCCCTCTTACAATGTTTTCAAGGTATTATCTGTAGGATCAGTGCAAGGGTATAGCAATAATCAAAATACAGAATACTAAGCTAAACTAGAAGGAACAGGTACAGTACAACAGAAAATAAAAAGTCTTTTTCACAATAAATAACACTTTCTTCCTGCTCTAGCAGACAGGAAGCTGCAACGTTTTCTAAAACTAATTTAACAGCTCCTGTAGCAATGAACTACTGTGTGTGCTGTTTGTTTTTCCCACATACACACCTCCTGCTCCAGGTTGGTACTGCTGCTGTCACATAGAGAGGGACCCTCTCTGAAAAGTATTTCCACAAGTCCTGAAGCAGTTAACTGTTTGCTGAGAAGTTTAAAATCCTGTGTAAGATTAAAGATTACATGTTAACAGTGTTTAAGGCATTCTCATGTGAGCCTAACCCAGCTCAGCATATATATTTTACAGGAAAAGGGGAAAAAAAAGCAAACACATTCATCTAAGATTTGATGGTCTGAGACCTGATGACTTGAAATGATTGAGTAAGAAATCAGAAGGCAATCCTGAAAAAAGTACATAAACTTCTGTGTCACTGTGCCTGTAACATCTGTTGGGCAGCTGGTACAAACAGCATTACTCACACTTCTCTAACTGTGCAGAGGTCTGAGGCAGAACTTTAAAATGCCCATAAAAACAGATCAGAGTGAATTTAGTCATGCAAAAAAAAGTAGTCAGAAGATTACATTCAGCATCCAAAGGAACTGCCTCATTTTCATCGTGGGTTCAAAGGGAGGCCTGGTATTCTGATGACAAAAAGCTCTGTATATTTCCCAGCATTTGTCGATGTACCTCATGGCAAAAGCAGCACGATGCTGTTCAGAAAATAAGAGACCTGTAAGAAATTCATTGGGAAAATATAATGGTTTCAGTAAACCTATGATGTCTGCAGTAACAACTGGTGAATCCCACACAGCACAGAAGAAATTCTCTTACTTACCCTGAACATGACACGCAGTGGGAATAACATTCCTGGACATCATTTCAATGAAACATTTATGCAGATGAGGACCTTTATCTCTACAATTGAAACAAAGATTACTTTTTTTTTTTTTTTGCACAATACAATGAAAGCTTTTAATTTAATACAATGAAAGCTTATAATTTTTAAACTCCTGCAAGATTTTACAAGAGATTTTCTTCGAACAAGTCAGTGAAATTCAAGATTCATGGAAAACAGTCCTTCTCAAGACCATCTTGAATATTGCCCTCTCATATAGAAGCAAAGAGAGAAGATTCACATTTATGTTCAATATGAAAATGTCATTTGATTACTAATGAAGACAGTACATAGAAATTTCAAAAGCACCCTCATGTAGTGAGCAGGATCAAAAGCCCACTTGAATTTGACACTCTACCTTTCTCTTTGGAAACACCTGCTACTATTTATACAGAATAATAAGAGCTATGTACTCCACACATACACCAGTTCCCAAAGCACTAATGTATGGCTGCTGCAAAAACACACCTGGGAGTACCTTGTTAGCAGTCCCAGAATCAGTTACCAGGAAACTTTGCCTGGTATCAGAACAGATAGCAGAGAATGAACAACCAAGGGTGCAAAAGCAGATGCCTTCTGCACAGGAGGAAAAAAAAGGAGAGGGGGAAAAAAAAAAAAAAAAAATCAAACACTACTTTGAAATAAATTTCACTGAAAGATGAAACTTACTTGTGCTCCTCATGATAAATATGAAATGACAGATGAATGAGGCGAGATAAAAATGTTCTGAACAGTAAAGTCTCATATGGAGAATGTATCTCCTCAAGTGGTGTTTTATCGCCTAAAAAAATTGAAACAATACCCTCTATTGCCATCATGTAGATTAAAATCCTTATGGCTGCACTGAGCTTATAGCTTTCCTATCCTCTCTGTCCCTAACTGTTGCTGTGAAACAACAGTCCTGGATGAATCAGACCAGACACAGCATCATTTTCAAACAAGCAGGGCAAGGGAACACAGTGCATCTACAGCTTAATCTTATCATCTCTTTCTAAATATTCATCTCTGCAGTGTATGTGAAGAGAAGGGGAAGCAGAGCTGGAGTTAACCCCTTCATGTATTCGGACACTACTGTGTGCCTTTGTGACAAAGGTCTAAGCAGAGCTGACTCATTAACTAGCTCTACAGAAGAGAAAAAATACTACATTCAAATCCAAGGTAGAAGTATGGAAAAAATAGTAAAGATTTTTGTCTTCTACTTGTCCTTCTCGGACTTCTTAAAACTGCATTTAACTAAAACAGCAAGATCAGGAACAAATACAGTTTTTAAACAGATGGGTCTTTAGAACCATTTTTAAGTGGTATTTCAATTTTGCACTTTTCTCACCTGTGCCCCTCAGGTGTTTGTAAAAGCATTAATACAACCACTGAGAATTCACAAGCACAGTGGGACTAGTTCTGGGCCACTTAACTACAAGAGTAGAGCTTCACTAATAAAATTCCTTGATTCTAGACCCTAATTAAAGGAAACACAAACCACTCAACATCCGATCCATTTCAGCAAGAGTTACAGTGGAGTGATGAAGGCGGCAGTCCTTCAGGAATCTCCAGAACTGGAGCCTGGTCATAAGGAAGGTGTTGTCAGGAGAATCATCAAAGCCTAAGCTGCTGTAGAAGGTGTAAACTCTTCTCAGTTTTGTAATATGTCTCAACACAGCAAATTCTACCTAAATAAAGCAGGACATGCTTTCAGTACAGTCTCATGGCAATCAGGAAACGCCCCACTCGGAGCACATAAAGCTTTGGTTTCTGAAATTCCACACTGTTCCTGGTTAGGGCTCAGGACAGCATTACTCAAATGAAGTTACACTACGTAATTTTTTGTGAATGACAAAAATAAACCTGTCTCTGTCTGCTTGCAGACAAACCCTCTCAGTAACTGGGAGCAGCTGCTGACTGCCCTTCCAAATACACCAACATATTTTTTATTGTTTCCTAGTGGCTGCTCAAGAAGAGCCAATACTGTCTATTCATTCTTTGTGCCTTCCTGTTTCCATGGCCTTCAAATTTCTGAATAACTCATGAATGGAAAGACTTACATTAATGCATATAAGTCAGAAAAAGATAACACAAAACTTGCTGGAGAAAAAAAGCTAAGTACACCAGGCAGAAGGCTCTTACTTGTTTCACTTCTTCTCGTCTCTCTTCCCTTGGCAACGAGTTAAGCAGTGAAGATATATCTAATTCAATATCTGATCCCAGAGTGGAAGAATTTTCTGTGTTGTTAATGATTCTGATTGTTTCTAACACACAAATAAATTAGAACCAAAAGAAAATTAAATACACACACACACAAGGAAAATAAAACACACCATGATTCCATCTTATTTTACTGACTTCAGAGAACAATGGCCTGTTAAAGGAGCAGTGAGCAGAATATCTTTAATAACCAACAGTGTAACCAAAGCGTCGGTTGTTTTTGAAATCTAAATAAAAATAAATAAAATAAAAGCAGATATCACATGTGCTATTAAACTTGGAAACAACATCATTTCCAAACTGTAACAAGATGCAGTAGGAATGCATCACTAAGTGTCACACATCAGAAACAAGACAAATAGAAGCAATAAAACTATTAAAATAACTTGTCTTCACCAAAGTTGTCTGAATAAATCAGTGACTGGAATAAGCACAAACAGACTGACATCATAGAAAAACAAGCAACAAAAGGTAAGCTGAGTAGAACTTGTGTTAAGTTACTCACCAGAGCCAGAACAACTTCCTGAGCAACTGGCATCCAACCCATGAGTGCTCACTGCTTCCAGCTGAAAAGTGGAATGTTCTGCCATATTATCACCTCTAAACTCTCCTTCATAAATATTTCCATTCTTGAAGACAAACTTGCCCTGCAGACAGATTCAATTGGCTAATTTCAATAAAAATTTTCTTACATAACAGAAGATTAGGAAAAGATATAACTGATGCTCTGAATTACCCCTTCTTTCAACCACCTTGGTTAAAATGCAACATACGAGATAAAAGATAGGAGAAGCTCTTTGTTTTACTTTCTATCACATCACCTATTAAAGCACACTGCTGGGATAAAGAACTGTCAATATATCTTTAAATTTTCTGATATCTTCTGAGAGAAATACCCCCTCCCCCACCCCATATGGAAAAGCTGCAGTCTTTCTTAATACTTTAACAATCCTCCCACAGTTGTGTGCTTGTTTTTTTTTTTGTTTTTACAAATTAATCCACTAACATGAGAACCTCTCTGCACAACTCTAGCTTGAAATTCATTATCTTGCAGGAGGAAAAGTACTGACCAGCTGCTGCTAAAGCCAACGTGCAGCCACTGCACTGAAAATCTTCCCAGTAAGAAGTACTTCATTACACACATAACATGCTTCTAACTACAGAGGCCCATGGTGGCCCAGCAAGGTCCCCAAAAGGGCCCCATCTGCTTTCAGTGTTCTCTGTGCCTTACGTTCAGTTTCTATGATGTAAATGATGTACATGATGTAAATTAAATGTAGTTTTTGGTATAGGAACCTAGAGATCCACTGTACAAGAGCATAACTCTTTGCTGGTGCTGCCTGTAGGTTTGTCTCACTACTTATCAGCACACACCTTGCCATGCTTCTTATTATGAGCCCACTCTCCATCATACACGGCCCCGCTGGCGTAGAGGAACCTGCCACGCCCGTGGCGCTCCCCGTTCACAAAGTCACCGACGTACTTATTCCTCAAAGGATACTGAGATGCAGGCATCCTCTTCAGAAACCACACGTGGGTGCCATATCCATGCTGAAAAATATTTTTGTCTCAAAAAAATACTTTTAAACAAGTGTTTGGAAGAAGTACAGAATACAGCCATACAGTAATACCTCCTATTTATTTGCATAGAAACTACAACAGAGCCAAGGAGCATAACAACACTGTTTGATAGAGCAAATTCTCAGCTGCAAACCACTACATTTCACCACTGTCACCACCATCCATTATGCATTTTCACCAGTGATGAACAAGAGCCTGCATGTCATACTCATACAAATCTGCACCAACAGATGTGGTCCACTGATGCTGCTGCCACTGCTGAAATGCACCACACCCCCACTGTGCTCTGAATCCTTTCAATTGTAATACTGTGGCAGCCAGCTGAGGAACACCATGCTGCACAGAGCACCACGATGCCCCAGAAGCTGCATCTTCTGACTGAGGATGCAGGCTGAAAAGCCAGAGGCAGTGGCTCCTATTCTTTTTCCAACAGAAAATATATGGAAGAAATACGAAATGACAGAAATCTCCTCATACCATAATGTTTTTACAAGAAGCACCATACTTCACAGATGACACAAGTATAATACTACATACAGGTCACACAGAAGTCACATCTCAAGCTAAAAGAAGCTGCAAACATTTAGCTTTTTAAATTTTATTTTATTTTTTTACTTCAGAAGATTTTAATTTCCTATTAGAGAACTAAGTTACAATTTTTAAGACTTAACTTAAAAGCCTTTAGAAAATGTGAACACTGCTAACATGAGAACCAAGTTACAACAAACAACACTTTTGCTAGCTGTGGTTGTGGAAATACGCTCTCCAGTACCTTACCACTGCACAACAATACCTATCCAATTTTAACTCACTAATGTACAGACATTCAACTACAGAGATTCCAAGGAAGTAATTAATACCTGTACACCATGCACCCACTGTCCAACATACTCTTGATCAGCTGTCAGCCACCTCATTCTTCCTCTTCCATGACGTACATTTTTCTCCCAGTGTCCTTCATAGATATTTCCAGACTTATAGCTGAAAAAAAATAATTAAAATAAAAAGGTTAGGATTCACTAGGAATGAGTTCCTGAGTGGGTCTCACAGAAGTAGGGATTACGCAAAACTCCACTGTTAATAAATGTAGCATTTCTAAATGCTAAACATTAGCATTAATGTGGCTCAACAGAGATACACGTTTCACTGTATACACTGTTCACTGAATTTTAACTTAAAAACCTCTGTAAAAGTATTAACTAATCTTTTTCTCTAAAAAGTCTTCATCATATTCAAATCAAATTATTTTATATATCATTAGACCAAATAATTCTTTCAATCACAAAAGCACTTCAATCCACTCAAATCAATTGAGCTGATTTGTTTTGAAATGCTGACTTTTGGTTTACCAAAGCTGAGGTGAGATTACTCCACCTTTCTAAGACTTTTTTTTCAGCAGTAATCAGGATAAATACATCAGCATAAAAACTTAAGTTGCAGAGAAGATCTGTTTTACCACCACCAAGCATTTCATACAATCATTTATTCCACTGCAGAAAATACATACAACTATGAAATGGAATGATAGCATTTGCAACCATTTTCAAACAATAGGGAAAAAAAAAGTACAAGGTTTTATGGAAAAAATAAATAAGAACAGAAGTGGTATCTTCTTTACCGTCTTATTCCCCATCCTTGTTTGACATTATCTACCCAGTCACCTGAGTACCAAGACTTATGTTCCTGGTCATAATAAATGGTGCCCTGAAAAAAAGAGTACAGTCAATTTAAATCAGTACCTAAACAGTCACCCACATTAACAAGACCTTGCATGGTCTGCCTAGTGCATCCCAGAGGTGGGATCACTTTGTCCTTTGCAGGCAGCTACTCATATGGTCAGTCATGTATTATTTTGTGGCTATGGATGCAGACATCAGTTTTGACTTTGTCATCTGAAGCAACCAAAATGACAAGCCACAGAACAGACCGATTACTCTTTTGGCATACCATTCATCCCCTCTACTACAAACAAGATCCCTATCCAACTGTTTCTATTAGTATCACGATCTCATAGAAAGTGCCAACAATAAGGGAATCTCTATATAGTCTCAGACTATGGTGCAACATAAAAATTCTTTGTGAAACCTCTGCAGAAAAGTACTTGCATTTCTAGAAAGTATTCACCCAAAACTGTGTTCTCCTTTAGTGTTTTTATTTACCTTTCCATGTCTTTTGCCTTTATACCAGTAACCAATGTAAGAAACTGGATGGATACCACTTCTGAAAAAGCCAAATCCATGCCTAAGTCCATTTTTGATTGAGCCTTCATAAACGCTGCCATCGTTCCATGTATAGCATCCACTGACCATCTGCACATTCTTAACAAACGTTCCCTAAAAGATTAGATTACAGCATTTAAAAATCATAAGGCACGTGACTCTGTTCCTCCTTAATGCAAGGACTATATAACCAGCTCTCTCCAAGAACTCAGGTTTGCAACTGAAAGCACTGCCACAGTTCTGCATTTGCCAACTGTATTCTACCAATCACTGAAACATAACTTCTTTCCTCAAATCTACACATCTAATTAGCTGTAACAGTGCTCAGACACAAGGTGTACTGCACCTTACCTCATACTTCACTCCATCAGCCCATGTGTAAGTCCCTTGTCCATGCATAAGCCCTTCAGAAAACATGCCCTACAAAGTGAACAGAATGACACGTTTGCAAATTTACTTGTACCACAACTAAAGCAACACTGACTATAAGAATTCAAACTAACGTATGAAACCCCAAATCACAGTTTCCAGTGAAGTTTTATTGCCAGAAACCAATAGATCTCTCAACACTTACACATCTTCATCTACATTAAAAGCAGCCTGTTTGCTCTAGAAGGGTAAGTTAATAAATTAAAAAAAATAGTAGGGATAAATCAATTTATACACTCACCTTATATATATTTCCTCCCTCAAAAAATGCAACACCTTCACCCTCATATAACCTGTGAACTTTGTCACCTTCATAGCTGCAAAGAAAACAAAGATGAGCATATCAAGTCACTGCCAAGAAACCAAAACCACAGCACACAATAAATAACTGATTTACTGGGGATTGCAAGCAGATCCCTTGCTGTAGTTGTTTTCTACACAAGATACAACCTTTGCAGCTTTCAGCACCTTGTCTGTAGTATTTCACATCATTAACTGCATCGCTTCAGAACTCAAATTTTTCCCATTAAAAAAATAAATCATGCTGTTGGTAGTTATTAGCTTACAACCCGGCAACCTGCTGAATATGTGAAATACTGCACACACTTTCCTTGAGCTACCAAAGGAGCTGTTAAGAAATGGCATTCACCTGTTTCCTTCAGTTCAGGACATTCATAAGGGGTACGAACAGCTGCAAACATTAAAAGGCAGCAACAATTGGAAATAAAGTGACGTGAGTACATTTTCTCCACAAGCTGCCTGCATTTTTAGCCTGCACTAAGGACTGAGTCTCTCAGTAAGCAGTGCCCCAGCAGCACTGCAGGACCCAAGCAGGGCAGCAGAACTTGTGTGTGTCACTGTAACAGGGTGTCAGTGCTACCAGGACTGAATAACTTCACACACTGCCTCAAACCAAGAGTCTAACCTCCACTCCTATGACATGTAAGCAGGTACTTAGGGACAGCTAAACAAGGAACTGCCAATCTAACTGGCAGACTTGTACCTCTTCACAATGAACTGAGCAAGAATGGGCTCCTCGTAGTACGGAGGGACGTCCTGGGCAGCAGGCTCCTCTGCTCTCTCTGGTTCTTTATCTGATACACTTGCTTGTGCTTCTCCCACTCCGCCGTGTGCGCTGTGCAGCGCTGTCAGCATTGTGGGAGCACTGTCAGCTGCAGCACGGTGTGCAGGGACAGGATGGGCGGGCTTCTCTGACTTCTTGCCATCTTTCTTCTTATCCTTTGCCATAGGTACTGAGATGCCTCAACCTCTGCTTTCCTTCTGAGTACCCGCTATCTTCTCATGCAAACATTTCCCCCTCTATTGAACAAGAAGAACAATCAGACCCTGACCCCAGACAGCAGCAGCACGGCCCCATCCGCTGTGCTTACAGTGACTCCGCAGAGCTCCGGGTTGGGGCACCAGGCCAGGGCCAACCTCCAGAAGCACCGCAACGGCGTCAGCACATTTCTTTTCGCTGCACAGAGGTGCCCGTGTCTCCTGGGCGCCGTTTTAGGCTCTGGATTTAAACATTTCAAGGCCCGCTGGGCTCAGGACAGCCTGCCGGGCCCCTGCGCGGCCACAGCTCCGCGGAGCTCAGCTTCAACGCGGCCTCACCCGCCCTCGCAGCGGACGAAAACGCGGCCACCTCCCGGGCAGCACTTACACAGAGCGCCGGCACCGCCACCACGGCCGCGCACAGATCCCCACAGCGCAGCGAACGCCGCTCCACCGCACACGGAGCGACCCCGAGCGGCGCCAGGAAACCGAGGCGACCGCCGCGCGTGCGCAGAGCGCGGCCGGAAACGGCGCTCCGCCCCCGCCGTCCCGCCACAGCGCCCCTCAGCCGGGCAGCGCGTTGTCCTCCGGAAAGGAGCCCTGTGTGAAAAACGTTTGGAAGGTAAGTGGCAGCGGCGCTAATTAGAATTAAATACGTACGCTGGACGAGTTACTCGAAGCACGGGCGGCAGTAAGGACATCATTAAACGCAATATTAAGGCTCAGAGTGATCAGCAATGAAAGTCAGGCTCCGCGTACAGAAGCGCGCTGTATCTCCACTTGTGGATCGTTCAGCTGATCTCTAACAGGACCACACATGGCAGACACGAACACGGGTAACGTCTGCTTGATCAGACATCTGCAACGCACAACAGCAGCCTGCTCTGGGTCCTCACCTACAAACATTTACATTTTATTTTAAAAATCTTGATTACAAAATTAAGTAATAAAGTTAACCGCAATAAAAGATGTTATTTACACATGGATTCTGTGTCAGTACTGCTGATCAGGAGGACAGGACTGCTGAATGACTTCTTGCTGTCAGCTCTGACACCTGGCTGAACATTTTCTAGTCAGACAGCCACGTTAAAAGCACGAACTACCACGGAGCTGCTGCCATGGGAAGCAGCACAGACACAGAACCCCACTGTCACTCAGATGCAATCAGGTCCAGGCTGGCCATGTGCCTCATCGTAGGCCTCCCGTGGGGGCAGTTCCAGGGATGCTCAATCTCCCCCATGTGGGTAACCAGTTTTTTCATCTCCTGTATACTCAGTGCAGTTCCAATCATCACCTGCAAATAAAGGAAAAAAAACAACGTTTTCTTACTCCATATTGACAACTGACATACAGACAAGAGTAGTATTTCCACTACTACAGCCAATAAATATTGTGCAAGACATTAGAAGGAAGAAGACTTGCAAGGTGATCAGAAGGCAAAACACAAGCAAGCATGCTCACAAATGCACTTGCTTAAACCAGAATATGAAATGACCAGGATCCTTCTGGAGCTACACTAGAGAAAAACACAGGGAATAAAAGTAAGAACGTTAGGTGGTGACATCTAGTAGTAAAGCAACTTCCCCTGCAATATATATGCAGATACAGCCACGTGTAATGGAACAGAAAATACAGTACTTCCCTGAAAACAAACATCAAGTGCTGTACTTACAGACTTCCTGCAAGCCCGAGAAGCAAACATCTGTCTGACTCTGGAGGGTCTACACATGACTCCAGGGCAGTCACTTAACATGAAGATCAGCTCATCTATGTCTTGAGGACCAAATGTCCAGTTTTTGCTTGTTGGCAAGGATATTAACTTCACTCTCTGCGTTACAGGAGCTGAAAGATTTGTAATAATCAATAAAGAAACAAGCACATAACAGGAAATTACTTATTCTTAAAAGGAAAAACAGAGAATCCACTTTGATACATTGATGTCTTCTGTATATGTGCCAGCATTTCAGTTCAGCCTTCTGATGAGGTGTACCAGCTAACCAGAGCCGTAACTACAGCAGATATGCTCTTTCAACAAGAAACTGCTCGTTAACTTACAGTGACAAACCCTTCAATCTTTATTGGTAAAAACTTCATTATAAAGGGCATTTTAGGCAAAAATCGGAGATTCTAAAGCAAAAGATATGGAACAATCTGTAGTGACTTCCCAAACACCGGAAGTGATCGCACACACTGCTTTCACAATCCTCCATGATGCTCTGAAATTCACACATTGACCTTGCACTGTAAGTAGAGCACAGAGCTTGCAGTTCATGCTGTGTGACCAGCACACAGCAAGTCAGTGCTGAAGCCATAAGGAAAGCCACAGAGCATTTCACCAGCACTATCTTAGTTTAAAACCACTAGGGTTTACCACTTACCTGCACCTAACCATGCTGGAACCCACGAGTTTACAAGCATAGGAAAAAATGTTTCAATAGAAGACATCTGGGAGACACACATTCGGTCACATACCCAAACTCCATATAGTGACAACAAAACAAAGTCTGCAACGATGTTTTTTAAGTGAGTTACTCTGCAATGTTCTCATGAACAGTGCAAGAAGACCACAGGATGGGAAGTCTCACAAAAAAAGCATGTTCTCAGTAGGACACTATTTCGATTTTTCTGCTTACAGAAACTTCTGTGTACAAACTGGGATGAAATAATTCTCACACAAACTCACCATTTTCATTTATCACAAAATCAAACCCATTTTTTCTGAATATTTCCAGGTTTTCAATCAATATTGTTTCATTTACAGCAGTTAAATTGAGATTTTGAGGCCTGAAAGAGAAAAACACAGTGTCACACAGGAACACGGTGCAGAGTGCTTAAGGTAGTGACACCAACACCAGAGCTCACGGAGAGCATCTCACTTGCCTTGTAAAACAAAACAATACAAAACCACACAACGAGCACAACACAGTTTCCAAGCATTACTCAGCACAGTAACATGAACAGGGCAGCATTCCCTGTGGCTGTAGCAGTCTCCAATATCCCACTCCATAACCACGCTTACCAAACTGAAGGTTGACATTAATCCTGCTGCAAAACTAACTTGCTGCACAGCTACAACATCTGTAGAGTTTATCTAAAGGTTGATTCTTTGGAACACGGCATGTAAAAATAACTTCTGTTATAAATGTTCTAAATGTGTGAAATACTTATATAAGAAAAATCATGGATATCCTTCTATAACATTGAATTAAAGTGATGAAATTGTTCAAACACTGAAAATACTTACACTATCAGCTTCTGGCCTTGAAGAACAGTGTGCTGCTGCAACATCTCGAAGTTGTACTTCTCATCAGTAGCATGTTGGTCAATTATGAAAAGATCCGAATTCAACTTGGCTATTATAAACCCTAAATTGAACTGGCCAATGATTTCCATTTTTGCAAACATTTCTTTACTGTATATACAAATACAAGCAGATCACAAGGCAAGCCTCATCAGTTACCGTGTTAGCATCAAACTTCAAAACATCTTTTTCTGCCCTACAGAACTTTACATGGAAAAAATTTATAGATTAAGTCTAATTTAAGCAGGATACGAATGCAGAACCTGGTGCTGACTGGTGGCACCACGTCTGGCAGAGAACAACCCATACTTCAGGCCAGATCTGTGCAACATTCACCCATTTTAAACATAGCCACTAGTGGCAAAAGAATTAGAAGCGTGCAGGATGGTGACACTGCAACTGAACAGCACCAAAGGCAGCTGCTTCTAAAGCAAAGCAGCTGACACACTTGACTTTTTGCAAAGAGAAGACTTTCTTAACCTTATTTAAAATCCAAAAATCACAAGTATACTGCGATTTTTGGATTTTAACACTGTTACTGTCCAACAGCCATCTGAATGCAACTTATTCTCACCACATCTCATCAAACTTCAAATTAGCAAAGGAGAAATATGAGCTATTGAATCCATTAATTGTTACAGATCTGTCATATTTGCACTGCAGATCATAAATCTTAGCTGAGCCAGGTCTAGATGCTTTTTGCCTTACTCTTAGTGTATTTTTTTCCCATTCTGCTTGCACAGTTCCAACAACTGCAGACCTCTGCCAGGTAAAATAGCTTGCCTAAATGGATGATTTAATGGCGTAATGAGTTAGACAAAAGACATCTCCAAAACTAGAAAGCAGATGTAAGCCTTCCTCCCACCCTCCAGGACAGTTTTTATTTTTCCCCCTTAGTTATTTTTATTAACTGGCGAGCACAAGAAGATGAAAATACCTGATCTCTTTTCTTAATTCATCTTCTGCCACTTTATTTTCTCCAGGACTAATTTTTGCTCTAAATCTTCTGTAATTTTGTGCTGCTGTACACTTCTGTTGTTGATGTACAATCTTCCTTACCCTTTCTGCTAAAGCTTTCATAGAGAACATGAGCGGCACGGTTTTCTTTTTAACTTCCACCGGCACATCAACACATGGCATAGAGTTTCTGGTATTCTTCACTTCAGGATGTACACCAGCCTTGAAGTCATCTGCCTCGCTTCTAAAACTTGTTACTCTTGGTAAAGAATTACTGGTTTCCTGAGGTAAGTTATTTTGGTTATTCCAGTCATTCACTCGGTTTAACTTAAGTTCAGTGCCCAAGACCTGAATGCCACGTACCACTGATTTCTCACTATGTCCAACAGTTTTAAGGCACTCATTTTGATGCTGTTCTTCTGAGCTACAGAATTCTTCTTCAACTGGATTATTTACACTTTCACTAATGACACATCTCCCAGCCTCTGGTGTGTTATATCCAGCATCTGATCCAGAAGTGCTACAGAATCCAGAATCTGTATTATCTTCTACTTTTCTCAAGTATCTCCTTGGAACTGACATCTCTGACTTCGTCTCATGAGAACTCTCAGAATCCTCACTCAAAACAGCCTTTGCAGTCTTTACAGTACTCAAAACAGCATCAAGTGACAGCTGCTTAGTGGAGCTGTGTCGCCGTTTTACCTTTTTAGGGCTTTGAAAATAACTCTCTGTTTCATGGAGAGAGAATGACTCCCTTAATCTGGCCAGAGTCATTACTCTTTTTCCTTCACTGCTTGGACTTTCAGTCTCAGAGTCACGTGGCATTTCTACCCAGGGCTTTTCCATGTCTCCAGGAGGCATCTTCACATTGCCTAACAAAACAAGAGTTAAAAATAACAAACAAATAAAGCCAGGTTTATAACTTCAGTTTAAACGTAAGCTGATTGGTGTGCTATAATAAAGGGAATTAAGAGAAGTAGAAAAGCAGCAAGCTCCTCCAAAGTGCCCTGAAGCTGACTGAGCAGGGACTGAAATGCACTACTGAAATTTACACGAAATTTAACACAAATGAATGTGGAGCATCTTTTTACACTGCAACATAAGTCAGTTCAATCAGCACTCTTATTTATACGATCAAGAGTTTATAACTGAACAACAATGAAAAGTAAACTGCTCTTCCACTTCAGCGGCTGCTATAAAAGTCTGTGGGCAAGGAATTAAGGAGCTGGCATGACAGACACTTGTAATACATGTTATTCACAGCTAATAAGAGGATTTAGTTCTCACTGATTGTCAGTCTGACATGTATTTTACAAGAGATAAGCCTAAAATATGTAATACTCAGGCTGGAATTGATTCTATACATAGAAAGGAAATCAGAAGAGTTTCTGTTGAAAAGAGTGAGAAGGAAGAGTTGTTAGCATAGAAAAACTGCCCTGAAAGATCATTCAGTGACAGGAAAACCAGTGATCTCTGTGGTTATCATAAAAGAATCCAAACTGAAAATCCAAAGAGAAACTTTTACTCAAAGTTCAATCTTTGTTTACGACATTTCAACCATTCTTGAGGAGGATGTTTAAGTAAAGGATGCTTCTACCCAATAAACCTCACCTACCCTTTTCCATCAGATCACAAGCTCTCAGTCAGCGTGCTGATATGCTCAATGACAAGTGTCAGAAGATATATATACACAATTTTCTAATTAAAAATAAAGTCAGATATAACATTTCAGATATTTCTGTGTTTTAGGAAAGGAAAAAGTGGCAAGAGCAAAAAAAGCAGATATCCTCACTCTCTTCCTGTGAAAAGAGTAACATAAATCTCTCCCCACAGTATCAACAAGAAAATGCTTTGACATTATTAATCAATTCTGTCCTGATGCAACAGTCAACTTTATGGGGGAAAAAATCACGTTGTATTGGTAACTTAGGGTCTTCCTTTATTATGGAAAGCCGATACATTAAAATATTATTAATGATCCTATGAAAAAAGCTGCCCTGAGAAGCATGTCATTTAAAAGCAAAATGTTTTCCTCACTTCTTCTCCGTGTTTTTAAAACACTTTTACCATTCTCTACTATGTATCATACATCAAACTCTCACATTTAGTATCTTACCTGCAACATCCAGAAGATTCTGACTGACATTCAGTTTGTTAACATCACTACCAAACATCTCTATCAGAGAAGTTTTTAAAATTGCCAATAAATGCTTTTCTTCTTGAAGCAAAATTTGTCTCTTGTCTGGAGTTACATTGATATCAACACATTCTAAAAATCAAAAGAAAAACAAGAGCATTATATAATGGAGAAACGACCAACTCCATCCACCCTTGGATCAAAGTCCTTGCTGTTCTGCCCTCTACTTTAATTTCACAAAACCACAGTTAACATTCACAGTGCATCCACAAATTAAACTTTTCCAACACCCCAGCAAACAAAACAGAAGTGAATTCTATGCAATAACGTAAGTTTTCTCGTATTTAAGCTAACCACAAATTGCCTTTTTCTCATTAAGAAATTACTTCAGACTACAAAAAAAGTAAGAAGGAAAAACTGGAATCACAGCTGAACTCCATCTCCCCCTCACCAACTGTACCTCAAAAATATCAGAGCGGAGAAAGTCATAAAATAAAAGTTACAATACTCTCTAAAAAAATGATGCTCTTTAAATAAATACAATTTATTCCTCGAAGGAATACAAAAAGAGGTACTAAAAATTATTCGTAACTCACCAGAATCTACACAAATGTTAAGGACAATAAAAGGATACTGGTGTTTATTGTATAAGTGATAAACTTCATTCACAAGCTTGACAACCTGTAGAGGTGGAAAACAGTAAAAGCTGATACTGTCATCTTTTAGTTCAGACCAGGATGATATTTAACTCCTCACAAAATAAAAATGCCCTAAATCCAAACTCATCCAATTCAGCTTTTATTCACACAAATAGACCCAAGGAAGACAAAATCTTTAGAAAGGAATCTGCAGCATCAAGACACAAAGGCGTGTATCAGTTATTAATCATGTGGTTAGCAGAAAACACAAGGCAAGTCAGTGTTGCTGTTAGGAAAAAAAAATAAATAGTCACCTTTGCTGGATCGCACGGACGTTGGTTGATAAAGAAGAACTGTCTGTCTGTTGTGCTCCTTCCAACACCATGATCACAACGAGAAACAAAGCCTGAAATACTGTAAAATAACCAAATAACACCAATAAGGTAAATGCAGGAGGGAAGCTAAATAACTTGTTTTGAATCAGAGCATATTTCAGTTAAAACCATTTTAAAGGGGGTTAAGAGAAACACTGTTACACAGTACCTGCTCCCATGTAGGCTAGTTTTCCTCCCCCAGTTCCCTCTCTGACCAAGGTTTGAGGTTAAGCTCCAGAGAGTATCAGAAAATTGAAGAAGCTGCTGACTGATTTAAAAGAATTTGCCATTTTTCTGTTTTGAATGCAGAAGAGGTCAGCTGCAAACTGGCATCGGTCAGATATCAACTTGTCAGCCTCACATATAGTGAGGAGAGAAAAACTGTACCCTTTAAAGTGTAATCTGCTGATTTGCACACACCTCACACCATTTCTCAAGTAACACTACTGAATACATACAGATACGAACGTGGATTCACCCTCACAATTACCCAGAACACTGTCAGAGGTGACATTCAACAGCAGACTACAGTAACACATTACTATGCTGATCGTAGTTATTTTTAATACTATTAACCCATCCCATTGCTTTTTTTAATTTATGTTGTTTTTTTTTAGATTTAGGATTATGTTAAAACACCACTAGCTACAGTGGTTTCTTCTCTTCTGACTACCTGTAAAGCTTTTCTGGAAGGTCTGCAGATTTGAGTCCGTATTCTTCACAAACAGCATCATTAGGAGGCAGCTGAACAAAAGGAACCAGGCTCTGCAACTGAAAAAGAAGTGAAATGTGTAGATTTTTTCCTTATTTTACTGCAATTTGTTAGCCTTAAAATCCAGTTGATTTTTATTTTTTTTCCTCCAATCTGGACAAGATCACCCAACAGCCAACTCCAGCCCAGCAGGAGTCAGTTAACACAGCTGATGAGTGCTGGAAATCTCTACATTGCCTTAGTTATTTCACAGATCTTTACATCAAAACATATAGAGAAAAACAATATTACTGACTCAAATTTGATTCTCCTACATACCACCTAATCCAGTTTTATGCAAAACCAAATGGCAAAAATATTAGAAGTTTCTCCTGAAAGAATAAACTAATAAAAAAATACGCACTACTTGAATCATGACTTACCTAAATAGATGGAGAGGCATCTTCCCAATCATACCACTATTTTTTTTTTCTGTCATTAGAGGATTTTCTACTGATTCTACGTTCACATATTGGATAACATATAATCAGGTTACAAGCTAACCATTCTGGTCAGACAACACTGAGTTTCCAGCTGTGCACACTGCTGTCTGGTAGGACAAACAGTTGCCTGCTCAGGTGTCCCAGCCACAGCACAGTCCCTGCAATGCCCACCAGGGCACTGCCATGGGAGGAGGTGCATTTCAACAACCAGAGGGCAGTTACAAAGTGCTCAATATTGCCACTGGTTACAGTATATGATTCTCCTACAGATGCCTCTTTCCTTTTTCCTGCCTTCTAGATGGTAGAAATTCATAGCTATTGCTTAGAAAGCATTAGAGGAGTCCACAGCTCTACAGGAGCTGAGGACAACATCCATTTAGAAGTTAAAGAGAGCACTAAAGAAATTTACATTCATGGGCAGAGGTTGCCAAAGGTACAGAGACGACAGTTTTCTGTTCTGCAGTTAAGTCTTTCACATTTAGGTGTTTGTTTTTAACTGCTTTCTGAAAGCAGAACCCATGGACCTAACTGTCACAGCAACTCCTAAAACTGCTTCAGACAGATATTAAGCACTAATCCTATCTCCTACATTGTTTCTCTTCCATCAAAACATGTTTTCTTCTCAGTACATTCACAAACTTTACTTGAGCCACAGAGGCCGTGCTGTTTCTCCTTCCACTTGTGTACAGTGTGCAAAGAGTCAACACATGCCACCTCCCTTTATGATTTTTATAGGCTCCCTGCATGCCCTCTATTTAAGGTCTTACAAACGTGTCTCTCCAGCAGTATCCCTTCTCTTGTCAGCAGTACACAATACCTGTTTTTTCCCAAATACCGCTCCAATGTTTTCCTTTAAGGTAGGACTTCCAGAGGTGGATAGCACAGGGCTCTTCTTTCCTTGGCCAACTTGATTAGTGCAATTAATCCGCACTCCTTTTGAAATAATACAGTATGCTTGCAGTATCTGGACCATTTTTGCATATTCCTATTAAGGCAGAAAGAAAGTTCCCACTTACACAAAACACCTTCTTAAAACAGTGCTGTGTTGATAACACATTCAGTATTCGCACACAACGCGGACTTCTTTCTGTCCAAACATGGTGCCATTTATTTTTTAAACACTTACAAACCGAATTCAGTGTATGTATGTGAAAAATAATGTATTTAATGTATTCCATCACTTTGGAGCTGACTCACCTTTTTAATGTTCCTTTGAAATTCCTTATGTCGCACCGGCAAAGTATGAAACAAGTGCTGCACGCTCACAGTTGTCCCCTGCTGCCGTGGGTAAGGAGCTTGCTGGGTAATCTTACCATTGTGATCAAACACCAAACGAGTCCCAACCTTTGCAGACTTATGGCAGGTAGAAATGGTAACATCACTGATGGAAGGAAGCAGGCAACAGAATTACTCACTGAACATTATCTTTCCTTAATCGTTACTTACAGTCTTATCAAGCACAGAAAATACTATTGGTGTATTTGTAATTATAGCTAACTTTTCACCAGAAACAACTAAAGCATATCTGAGGAGCAGTGTAACATTTTCCTACCTACAATGCAAACATTTTTACTTGTATCCCTCTTGTCCTTCTCATATAAAATGCAAAGATAAAGTCCAGTTCAGTTGGATGCTACATTCCTTACACCAGTACCTAACAGCACAATATTCCCAATGCAAACCGTTCAAAAGCAGTGGTATTTCAAACCTACAATCTTCCTTGGAGGAATTTAAAGACAGTTTTTATGAATTGCAGTCTAGCAAACAGTACATAGCATTTGGATACTGAAGTAATACTAAAATGGTGTATCAAAGGACAGATGAGATGCGCAGAATTGTAGGATTTTGGCTGGAAAGGACTTTGGAATGTCATGCAATGTAGAACTCAAAACAGAGCTCACATTCACTAACAGCAAGTTTCCACAGCCTCATTGTACCAACAGAAGCAACTTGAAAAGCTGGCTTCAGTTTTTTAAGTACAGTAATTTTCTACTAGTGAGAACGTAATATTAATACCTTAATGCACACAACGAACTGAGAGCTTCACCTCGAAACCCAAACGTGTCAACATGTATTAGATCAGAAAAATCTTGTATCTTTGATGTGTAATGTTTCAGGGCTGGAAAGAGATATTTAGAACACAGATTTCACTTTGAAGTGACAGTGACACCAGGCTACACGACTACATTCTCCATTCATAAAGAAGCAAGAAGACTTCTGCAATTACTATTCCACATACAATGAGTAATAGAGACCAAGTAAGACTTTCCTTTCCCCTTCACAACATCACTTTTAAATCCTCAGATATAACTGCTGTGCCATACTTCATATGTTGATACAGCACTCCTGGGACACAAGGTGCTATAGAGCAGCCCACACCAGCTGATTTTATGATGCAGGAAAACTGCAGCGCTATGCTGTGTGATGTTATACACCAAAGAGGCATGAGATCATGTGCCACAGCCACAGCCTGAGGGCTCAGTGCCACGCAATCAGCACAGCATCATCCCCAGGTAACCAACTGCAGCCCCAGACCTCCCCTGTCCTGGGCAGGGAGAGAATGAGCTCAGTGCCCATCAGGTGAACGCCTCGAGCGCACCAAATAACGCAGTGACGCGTGGTGAAAGGGACCTCTAATTGCTATGTGGAGGAAAAAAACAAAGCAAGCAGTTACACTTGCCAGACTGCTGCTTTTGCTCCAGTTTTGCATGGCCGAAACAGCAGATGGAAAGTTCGGCAGCCACACGCACCAAGTCAGCTCGCATTCAGCACACTCTCAGTCTGTAGCTCACTTCTCTTGAGCTGTTGCCTCACAAAGTTTGGCTCCTCCAGCAGCAACCCACGACTCAACATGAGCAAACCCAGATGAACATTTCTGGGACGTTCTCCTCCATAATGACATCTGTTCTTTGCTCCACTTACACAAGCAATCAAAGCAAGAACTGCTTCTGAGCCTCAGGAAATACAACATGAGCACCTCAGAAGCCCATCTGAACTTGTAATAGGCAGCTGCCATTATCTCACTGAAAACATACACCCATAGCATCTCAGTATAAATTATGGAAATTGTTTAACTTACTCAGTCCTTCAAAATTTCCCTCTTCCACTCCACCTCCGTTATCCGAAACCTCTATGAGCTCCGCCCCGTGGTCTTTAAGCCTGACATCTACAAACACGAGAAACGAACTCTTTCAGTTCTCCGTCAGCACACAACGCCGGGGATCAATCCGGCACCCGGAGCAGCATCCGCCCATCACCGATCTCTGGGCCAAACCCCGCGTTCAGGGCGCCCACCCCGCGGCGGCAGGACGGGCCCGGAGCCGCCTTCTGCCCCGAGCACGACGACCGCCGGGAGCACGGCGTCCCTGGGAAGGGTCGGGCGGTTACCGATGTTGGTCGCTCCGGCATCCAGGCTGTTCTCCACCAGCTCCTTCACGGCCGTGCCCAGGCTCAGCACCACCTGCCCCGAGCAGATCCGGTGCACGGACTCGCGGTCGATGCGCTTGATGGCCTCGGCGGGCACCGAGCTGGCAAGAGAAGAGGGGCGGAGGGG
>VXAB01005282.1:717093-731847 GCA_013399175.1 Odontophorus gujanensis
AGGTAGGAGCGGGCAGCGCGGGGCCGGGCTCACGTGGGCCTCGTGGCTGCGCGGCGGAAGCGCGGCCGCACTCCGAGCCCCGGGGCTGCCGGGCTCGGCCGGGCCCGCTCCGGTCCGACGCCGCGTCCCGTTCCGGGCGTGTCCGCCCCGCCCTGCCCTGTATGCCGGGCTGCTGTAGGGCCTGGGCGGGCTGAGAGCTCGGCCGTGTGCCCCAAGGTTTCCCTCGAACGCCGTTTTGAGTTTGTAGGCTCGCAGCGCCGAGCCGAGCCGCCACGGATCCCTGAGCGATTCAGAGACGTGGTTAAACGAGGCGTAACTCGGCTCTCGCACGGGGAGATGAGGCTGAGCACGGGACCCGACGTTCCGTGGTGAAGGGCGAGGACGTGAATAGCACGATAAAGGCTTTCCAGACTTGGGGTCGGTGAGCCGTGAGCTGTGTGGACCCCCAGCTGAGTGAGCCCTGCTGGGACTTTCTGTCCTCTAGGAGGAAGCTGACCCATCGCTCCAAGCCCTCGAATCCCGCCAGGAGGAGATTCTTAAACGCTTATACGAGCTGAAGAGCGCCGTCGATGGTCTCTCAAAGATGATACAAACTCCCGACGCTGACTTCGATGTAACTCATGTCATTCAAAACGATGAGACTTCACCGTTGACAACAAACGGAGCGGATTTAGACTTGATGCTTGGAAAAGTAAGTTCAGCTCAGCATGTACACCAGTAGGTGTTTTCTTTGCCCTCAGATCAGAAGGGGTGGAGCAGTGGCATTAAGACTTGGAACACTCAGAACTCAGGATATTTTGACTACAGATTCAACCAGAATTTGCTGCAATCGAGTTATTTCTATAGATGTTGAAGAAGGAAGACATTTAAATTTTTCAGAGACTTAAATGTCAAAACTCATTTACCCATAGACTTTTAGACACATGCATGGCTATACACATCTGGCAAGTGTCTTACCTGAATGTTTTTTTTATTTTCAATGCAGGATTATGGTGCCCTGAAGGATATCGTCATCAATGCAAATCCTTCTGTACCCCCACTGTCCTTACTAGTGCTACACAGCCTGCTCTGTGAGCGCTATAAGGTACTGTCAGCTGTCCACACCCATTCATCAGTGAAAAGCGTGCCAGAAAAACTCTTGAAATGCTTTGGAGAGCAGACGAAAAAGCAACCACGCCATGAATATCAGTTGGGCTTTACTCTCATATGGAAGGATGGTAAGAATAAGTTATCTTCCAGAGGAGTAGAATAGGTCAGAAAGTGAAACCTGTGCTATGAAACAGATGCTTTGGTGAAGTTCTGCTGATAACACAATGGACAGGTAACACCTTTGCTCTTCTTGCAAGTATGAACTTTAATTTTCACAACTGTGAGCAGTGATGGGGACAGAGAAAGAAAACTGAGTTACTGCTACTAAAACACAAGAGGTATTTTAAGAGGCAGCTGTTTGCAAAACACATCTGCAGCAATCCTGTGGACACGGTTTCTACAAAGACTGGGTGAGAGATTTTGCAATCTTCAGTCCAATGGGAGCTCTTTTATGCCAGACTAAGGCAAGAAACTAAGTATTTAGACTAAGAAAACTGGAAACCTGTTGTCCAGTTCACAACATTAAAAATGCTGCTGGCATAGAAAAAAATAAAACCTTAAATTACCAATATATTTCACTTCTGTGCTGTGTGGTAACCACTTTTCTCTTCTTGATTTCAGTTCCAAAGCCTCAGATGAAGTTCAGCATTCAAACAATGTGTCCAATTGAAGGAGAAGGGAATATTGCTAGATTCCTCTTCTCCCTTTTTGGCCAGAAGTACAATGCAGTTACTTCAACTCTGATTGACAGCTGGGTTGACACAGCCATCTTCCAGCTCAAAGAAGGGAGCAGCAAAGAAAAAGGAGCAGTCTTACGATCCATGAATGCTGCCCTGGGCAAGACATCGTGGCTGGTGGGAAACGAACTCAGCGTGGCAGACATTGTTGCATGGTGTGTGCTCCAGCAGACAGGCAGTGCCAACGCAGCACCATCCCACGTGCAGAAATGGATGAAGTCCTGTGAGAACTTAGCACCTTTCAGCACTGTTATTAAGCTGCTGAAATAAGCATACTCTTATGTAAACAGGGTGATTGTAACCTTTTTCCTCCCCATGCCTACTGCTGTGGTTTGAGTCCATTCTGAGAGCTGTTCAGTTTCTACAATTGGACAGAACTCTAAAACCAATAAAAACATTACAGCTGCCTTTTGTGTGTGATCTTCCTTTTTTGCATCTGCTGCATGAGAAGCATGTTTGTTTAGTTCCCAAAAGCACTCCTATGCAAACACAAGCTGTATTTTGAGTTTTTCCGTATTTTTTCTCCATAGAATTTAACTTGAAATCTTTTCTGTTTGAAGAACAGAGAGGAAAATCAAAATGCACTGAACTATTTTTATGTAAAAAAAAAGTTTTATATAGCTTAATGTACAATAGTTGTGTTCTTCCTGTACTTAAACTGGAGAACCTAGTTTCATATGTTCATCTTGTCCAGTGGAAAGCAGTCTTAGTTTCTCCTTCAGTTTTTCTATTTCTTCTTCTTGCTCTCTTACTTTTTGCTGTAGATGAGAAATAACCTGAAGATGTGAAAGACAGGTGATATCATTTATTTACAGGCAGGGATAAATCCTCATTCATCCATTTGTGCATCTGCAGTCAATTTCAAATAAGAGTCCACACCACCACAGACCGTACAGGTGGCAAGGAAAAGGATAATGATAACAAAGACTGCAGAAGTGACAAAAAAAACTCAATCTGTCCATAAAACCAAGTGTCCAGTCTTAAGTTACCTGTACTTAATGGCCATTTATCTCCTTTAAAAGAGAATGGAAACAGTGCCCTAAATATTGTAATCAGGAATAAAAATCTCAGCCATGCCATCCTTTTTCAGTTTTTTAAAAAAATATGCACAATACAGACAGGAAAAGCAAGGGAGTGCACGCAGCAGTTCTCATTTTTATCCTGATGATGGCTGATGTCATTGGCAGTACTTACACGTTCTGTGGTGTGAAACAGCTCACTTTCATGAAGCTGAGCAGCAGTTGGTCTTTCTGCAGGTACCTGACTGGTGAGGAGCTTTACATACTTGGCTTGAACAGGCCACTTCTTGTAGAAACTATGAGGAATGTGTCCATTCCTTAAATCTGTTATAACTTTGGCTCTTTCCATTTCTGTTCCAAATGGCTGGAAGAGTTCTAGCAGGATAACACCCAAGCTATACATGTCTGACTGGAAAAGGGGTGGAAAAAAAAAGTTCTGGGATGATTCCCACTTTAAATGATCCACCAGATTTCATCTCACAAACATTACGCTATGAGAAGGCTTATGACGAAGTGTCACCATGATAAGTTTTATGGTGGTGCTGAAGCAACTCAAATTCAAATCTATACAGATCCCTCAAGATGATCTCAGGAACACAAGTAATTTTTGTATTTAGCAGGCAAAGTTCAAATCTGTGTTTCAGCAAAAAAAATAGGAGTAACAGGAGGAGGAATATTTTCTAACTATGATGCACCACTGAGAGGCTTATGCTTTATTCCCATAATCCATCCTAAGTGTGCCTTAGAGAAATAAGTAACCATCTCACCATCAGACTTTCTCTTCAGACAAATAATACTATTTAAATTAAACATACAGTTTCTGAAAAATCTACATTTGTTACCCTAGACAATCTGAGCATCAGTGACTAATCAGCTAATAGGAATTAAACATGTTTATAGAGGAGGGCAGGAAAAAACAAAACCTACCTTGAAATCATAGTCAGACCCCTGCAGCTGTTCTGGTGAAGCATACAGGCAAGTCCCTACACCTGAGGTGTGTGTCAGTCCTTTAAAACATGAGTTTGGACTTATTAATGTTTTAAATACAATAAAAACTTAAAACACTGAAACCTACAAACATTTCTGCTCTCACCATTTATCCTTTCTGTGTGAAACCACTGGTCTGCACCATCCCAAAGGAGGTCTTTGCAGGCTAATCCAAAATCTCCTATTTTAACTTGATGATCTGATCCATATAGAAAGATATTTCTGGGCTACAAAATAAGACAGTATAAAGTATTAAAAGATATCTTTATGAAGGATTATAAATTGCTGAAGTTGCATTCAGCTTTCAAAACCTGCAGCATCCAGTCATTCAGATATGTAGGACAATGACTCTTCCATACTTTCATTAATGAGATAGAACAAAATAGTCACAGAGTCTATCAAATTATTCATTATTAATGCCATTTGGACAGGAAGACCACATACAAAGGATCCAGAAAAAAAAAAAAAGAAAAACAGGAATAAGATTCAGTGAAAAGATGATGTACTTTTTCCTTGCCAGCAGGAAATGGAAGCTTTCCAGAACACTAATGTTAACAGGCAGTGCACAGCAAATGGGACCAACACAGTACTAAGATCCTTGGGCTAGATGTAATGTAGAAGGAGAGACTTAACTAAATGACAATCACAGCTGCAAAGCACAACATTTCTCCTGGAAAGCTGGAAAGAAAGCAGCTGCTGAGTAAAGCACTACCTGCAGAAGCACTGAATAAGTTTTATCCATTTATTTCAGCTGTACAGGCATGACTGAGACATGGCAGTAGTACATGTGCAGTGAAAAGAAATACCTGCCACATAAAACGATATCTAATTATTGTTTCTTACTCTGCAGCACAGTTTCCAAACTTAGATGCAGTTGGATGAGAACTGAAAACAACATTGCTTCATGTAGACTGTTTTTCCACTGAACTATTAGCATTAGCAATAAGCAAACAGAACAAAAGCCTGTTCTCAGTTTTTAAAACTTCTGCTGGTTTTGTAAAACTTCTAAAACATAGCACTGAATGGAACAGTTACTTGTCATGGTTTTATGACTTTTGTTATTGGCATTCCACATCATAACATCATGTAACGCATTGAGAGTTAAAGAGTTAAAGCTCCAGCTCCGTGGATCATCGCTAGGCCTGGGTATCCCTGTCTCAGAAGAGAAGAACTACTATCCCAGAGGACTTTGCACTGCTTTGTGTTTTTCCATTTTCCACTCAGAGGGAAAGATAAAAACCATTCACATGCCACAAGACATCAGCTCCGTCCCTGTCAGACTGACTTGACTGAGCCAGTGCTCCCTCACCATCCCACCCTCAGTGTTAGCAAAGGCCTTTGGTTTTTGGACACTCTCTCATTTTATTTGATTCATTAGCTTCAATTCCAATTATACTGTATTACATCGTGTTACTTTGTATTCCAAAATCTTATTTAGTAAATGAGCTTTCCTCCTCAGATCATTGCCACTGTTTTGTTTTTAGGCCCATCTCCCTTCTCCCCCTCCTCGGGGGGGGCGGGGGCGGAGGGGTCTGTGGGTCCCCCTGCCCCACTCATCACAGAACCGGTCCAAACCAGCTCATGAACTGTTACCACGCAGCTGTTCCAGAACCAAACTGCCCAAACGGGCACAGAGAGAGGCCCTGCTGAGGAGAGGAGGCCGAACCCACTAGTTCTGATTACGAAGTGTCATTACCAAAGCTGTGACTTCCCCGGCTGTGAGTAGCAGGAGAGAGACAGCAGGGCAACCACCGCCCACCCGGAGCCCTTGAGAGGCGGAGGACCCTCAGTTTGTGCCGTGAAAAGCTCCGAGAAGCAATAACAGAAAACAGCAGGAGGTAAAGCTTTACCAACTGACCGTCCTGCGAGGGAAACGGTGCGTGCTGGGACGGACCCCACCTCAGACCTGCTCAACCTCCTGGTAACCATCCCATAGATATTTATAACATTTAACGAAAAAACATTAAGAAAAATCCAGAATGAAGATTAATGTTGTGTGTTCTGAAGTAGCTCCACATTTTCATTTGCAGTGTTTTAATCACCAAGGTAATATTAACACTCATTTCCTCAAAGAGCTGCCAGCTCAGGCGCAGAAAACCTCGAGAGGAAGCAGAGCAGAATACACACTCACTTCACTGCTAATGGATTATGCGAGGTTAAGCTGGAGTGAGGGGGAAAAAAAAAGCAAGATGCAGTCAATCTATGCTTCACGTTTAAGCCAGCCTGTAAGTTAGAACTGTTCTTGTCATTAAAGTTCAAAAACGAAACAACAAAAAAACCCACCACTAAAGGAACATACAAAGAGCAACTACTGTAATCCATTCAAAGAATATTTTTCCAAGTCTGATCTTCATTACATTTTAAAGGAATTAAAATAAACTTTTCATTCCTTCACTGAAGCCACCTACAATTTCAGTCCCTTAGATTAGGCAGGAATTATTTTGAAAGATCAACTCCTATCTACAACTGAGGGAAAACTTAATAAAACATTTAAAAAAAGAAACTAACTAATACTTCAATTTGAACATACTTTCAAAAGCTAAATATTTTCCAAAGCTTAATCAGAATTTACTTTTAAGTGAAAGTAATCTACAAGTATGCCTGTATTAAAGAAAGCATGGTACAGGTAAATTATTTTTCATTTACAACACAGCTAAATTCAGATTCCCTCAGATTCCCTCAAAAGCTGAAGTTGTTTTAGTTCTGCAATCACATAAGCTACCTTTGTTCTCTTTAGCCTCAAGTGATGGCTTAGTGAGCTTACCTTAATGTCTCGATGCATCACTCCCATGCTGTGGATATAGCATATTCCTTCTAATAACTCTTCAAAAATCTTCATTGTCCAGCTGACATCCACAAGATGGTACGGACCTTAAAGCAATTTAAAATATACACTGGATTGGAATGAAAAATACAGTTCCAGCAGATAAATCAGCTGGTGCAGAGCTCTTTTGTAGCAGCTAATCTGCTTTGAATGAGAAAGAAAAATCTTATTGCTTAAGCAACTTTCTGAGAAAGGGCAGATTCTCCCATTTAAAAAACTCTTATTTCAAACAAGCAGCATTGCCCATGCACAGGTCTGTGCCAGTAACAACATGCCTCAGGCATACCTCCATTCTTTTTTTAAAGAGTTGTCTGAAACTCATGAACTTCCATCTCCTTTCACAACACCTATCATATAAAGTTTCAATACTAGCAGCTATTGGATGAAAGGAATAAAGAATCTAATTAAGAAGACCCATATTACAAGCTGCTGAATTAAAACAAGACATCCTGTAAATAGACTTCCAATCAGGAAAACGAAGCATTTGCTTTATAGAAGTAAGCTTTAAAAACAGCAATGAATCTTACCAGCAGTGTCCTCTGTTCTCTCACTGCATCTTCTGTTCCGGGCAACCATCCAGTCCCACAGGGAGAGCTCACACAGCTGCATCTGTATATGAAGCATCAAGCGATACTTCACCTAATGGAAAAAACAACAGGCCGTGGTACCAACGATGTGATAAGAACAGTATCACCTTACTAATTTTCTTTAAAGGCAATAGAAACTAGATTTATCCTCAACCAAAGCAGATGCTACAATGCTATCTGGTTTGGCCTTTGTTTTTGTTGCTGCTGTTTCTCCTCAAATTTTAGAACTGTAATAAGACTAAAGCTAACAGAACAGCTAGCTAGATTTATTACATATATTTAAAGATCCAAACGAGACTATAAAAGCAGTTAGACATACTGCATGGAGGTTCATTCTGACTTAATAATGTAAACAGATATAAAACAGCAGAAAATGACTAAGAGACTTTTCTCTACACGAGTTTTGACAGCTCCTTGTAATTACTCAAAGTAAAACAGTCAATAATTCGACTGTAATGGTAGTCTTTTAAAATTTATCATTATAAACAATTTCTGCATCTACCAAATTTTCCTTTGCAACCTTCATTAAAACAGACAGAAGCTAGGTGTCTGATAAGATAACTGCACTTACCTCAAACCCTCCACAGAGGGCTACGTCATTCCCAGAGCACTCCTGAGTGCAGGACTTGCTTCCAGCACCAGCATCCTGATCCAGACTGCAGGGAGGGCCATAGGACGACTCATCATCAGCTGATCCACAGTCAACACTTCTGACAGAGTCTTCTTGCAGTTCTACAGGTAATTCACATCTATTCGGCTTCATACATTTCTCCTGACTACTGCTGTTTGTAAAATCATTCCTTACATCCATATTCTGCACCAATTCACTATCTGGATTTCTAAGATATGTACTGTCACCAGACTTTTCTTCTTGTGAAGTAAGGTCAGTGAAAATAATTGAACTACCACTTTCCACACTCTGAATGTGACACTGATCACTGAAAAGAATAAAGAGAGAAATGTAAATACAAGCAGCTTCATGCCACATACTTGAGATACACCATTCTGGAAACTTTTTTATTGCAAACAGCATTCCAGAGTTAAAGAGTTCAGCAGCTTCCCCGCATAAAACTTTAGGAGCATGAACTGCCAGTGTTGGCTCCAGCCTTTTTAAACCCACCCTCAACGTGGATTTCTGATGACTGATCCAGACAGCTTGCAGATAACACACAGCCCCAGGTCACAGCATTCACTAGTCCTTTTCAGTTGGGAAGTTACACTGTAATATTCTTCATTGGACTCCATCTCCTTACCAATATGACTAATCAACACTGCTGAGAAGCAGAAGGCCCCATTGCTCTATAAAGACTCTGCAGTACTCATCAATGTTGGGGAATACCACAAAACTTTTGAAGTAAATTTGAATCCCAGTACTACACTTGGGCACTATGACATGAGATTCAAGGTAGGCAGGGGTACCCAGCAACATTCTACAGCTCACACAACCAGAACAGAAACAACAAGGGTAACTAATACTTTTTCCTTGGTCTAACTAGGAAGTAAAAAACCAACACATGCTGAATTCTGTACTCTTTTAATGCTATTTGAAGAAAAAAAGCCTTTGAATTACAGACAAAGAAACGTTATCATGGAGGCGTATAATACTTACTTGCCACTTTCCTGCTCCAGGGGTAACGACTGCAACTTCAATATTGTCTTATCTATTGGATGAAAAGATAAGCATGGTATTTTAGAAAAAAACATGCACATACGTGCCACAAATTAACACTTAAGTTACAGCATCTTTCTGAACTTCATTATCTGCAGATATCTTTCTCTTTGCTAATGCAAAAGCCATTTCTCAGCCTAAGAAACAACCCTGAGTAATCTGCTCTTCCTTTGATTTAAACTTGATGTTATAAGAAATCCCTGAAAGTGTTAGATTTGGTTCCCCTACACATTCACTCCGATTTGATCTTTAATATCTCAGCCAGTTCAAAATCTTAAGATAACACCCAGTTAAAGAAACAACCCCATAAAGCAGCCCATTTTGCATCAATTCACTGCTGTTTTGAAAACATCTGAAATAATTTTCAATAAAATTGTGTATTTATATGAAAAATAAATTTGTTACAGAACACATTTCAGAAGCAAATATGAAATAATCATCTTCTAATCCACAGACAATAATTAAGAACCACAACACCCACCCGTAGATCTAATGATGTATTTACATTTTCAACATTAAATGCCCATAAGGGATTCCTAACACTAAAAAGTCGTATCCTTCAAAGATTCTCAATATAACAGATTAAAAAAAAAAAAAAAACTTGTCTGTTTTACTGCACTATCAGCTATGTATTTTCTTTTGTGCTTATAGCAGGCTGAAAATCAGTTCACTGACATGGAAGCAATAAGGTCATACAGAGGATAAGCAAACCTCCCACTAAGTGAGGATCAAAAGATTCAGCTGCATTCCGGAAGAGAATGAGAAAGAAAAGTCACCAACAGATTAGGGTTTGAAAAGGACCAAAGGACAAAGTGTGGGAAGAGTTGAGAACACAGACAACCCAGGGGGAGGGGGGGGAAAGGGGGAAAAGAATGTGTAAAATGAACAAAAAAGGAGATACCTTCTCAGCAGTTACAGAGAATAATTAGTACTCCCACACACACACACACACACACACACAAAAAAAAAGACTGTCACTGCAAAACTCCGTTTGTCAAATTTAAAAGTCCTCCCGCAGAAAGGAAAATAAGACACAGGGATTTTTGGCTTTTGTTTCCTTTTTTCCCTTTTCCATTAAAGTCTAGGGTTCTTTCAGGTTTTCTGAACTGCCTTCCAATTAGAAAGAGGAGCATAGTGGGAGATCTATCCTAACTTTGCCAAAGCCATGAAATTTCAAAATATTTCTAATTTGTGGGGTTTTATTTTCCTTCTATTCACCACTTTCTTCCTGTAGCTAAAGAGGTTCATTCCCAAGTATTCATTCTTCTCCATGTTAACTCACTACTTTTTGAGTTAAAACATTTCACTGCATTTTACTTGATTTCATGCAACTTTAAAATCTTTCCCAAATATTTCCAGAAGCAAAGCTAATACTTCAGCACTTCCAAATTCATCACTGAGTAACAGATAAACAAGAATTGCACAATATGCTGTACTTTCCTCTTGGGCAAGCTGTGTGAACGTGCTCAATCCAAGCAGTGTGATAGCCTACAATATTAGGATGCTGCAGACCAGCCAGCACTTTAACTTCTCGTAGTACCTGAGGATAGAAAGAAACAGTATGACTGTTCAATAAGAAAATAAGAACTTCGGAGGGAAAGAAAAAATACCCAGAAAATTATTATAAAAATGGAGAAAATTTGGAAGTTTTAAAACAAATCACAATTTTTATATTTGAAGATTATAAAATTCAAGCTAATAAATCACAATTAAAGGACTTAAGTATCTCTTGGATACTTTTTTCTATTAGGTAACATAGTGGTGTAACAGCAACAGGACAACACAATGAGAAGGTGTTACAGAGAAAGAAGAAAACAGAACGCTCACCCATTCCCAAGGATCTAGGCTCCCAGGAAAAACCCCACAAAGGAGGGATCTCCAGCAAGTGATCCATCCTCAGTGGCAGTCAGCCCTTAAATGGGGTCTAAGAGGGGTGGAGGTGAATTGCCTTCACCTGTGCTCCCAGGGCTGACCCGGTCTTTCCTTCAGGTGCTCAATCAGTGGTTCAGGCTGTGACTCAGCAGTTACCACACAGGTACAGATAAGGTCAAATTCTTGGAAACCCAGACTAACAAATGTAAATACTATTTTTAATTAACTAATATTTTTGAAGGTTTGAGAAACACTAACTGTGTTACTAAATTAAACTGAAATGAGTTAGAGCAAATAGGGAGTTAAATCAGAGATGAAATGTGATAGATAATACCTTCATGCAATCTCTTCTTGTAGCCTTCTTAATACTGATTTTTTTAATAGCATAGAACTGACCATCTAACTTGTTTCTGACCTGAAAACAATTGTAATACAACAAAGTTAGATGTTAAAGTGTTTAGGTTAATGAGTTATACAACTATCAATTGATTTCTGCACTCTACATAGAAAACCTCTTGCTTTTATCAGATAATTGAATTGGGATGAGACCCTAGAATCTAAGATAAAGATTCAGTACTTTTGCCTTATTTTCAGAGCTGCAAACTTCTAATCCAAACTCTGAAATACATACCTCTACACCTGTCTTACCATCAATTAAAAAAAATGCCAATAGGTCCTGATAACCAATTAATCAGGTTCTCAATACATCTGAGAAACCACAACTGCCATTTAAATATGGCATATCCCACCTGGGGAGCCTGCAGCTGGCCGTGCACTACACATGTACTATTCAACATCGGGATGGACAGTTTATATTCAAATTAAAGTTCCCTTCTTTTCAAGCAACAACAACTGGAAAATAGGAGTGTGCAGAATAAGCAGTAAATATAAACTCAAAGAAAAGCTAGCTAGAAGCCAATAAGTTACAAATGAAAAGAATACCTTGTATACTTGGCCATAACCTCCTTTTCCTAATCGTGCAATCTCGTCAAATTCATTCAAGTATCGTGAAGTTTGTGCTTCCAAGAGAACTTCCTTTTCCCTGTTCAAAAGATTAGGCTGCATTAAACTAAATTACAGCTTTTAAGGAAGGTACTATATATGCTACAGACAATCTGAACATACTATTTACATTATGGAAAGAAGGAAAAAACCCAATACCTCAGCACTGCCATACTGAAAGACAACAGTCTGCCATAGCATAACATAGGACACTCACACCATAACTGCCCATGTGCTACAAATGCACATCCCAAGTTAATGCAAGCATTCAAATGATTTCTTTAAGTGGATGCCTGCTAACTCTCGTTTTCCTGTATGACCACATTAATGACAGAAGTTGTACTGAAGAAGGAGATAATTTTGAGAGAGTATCAAGAAATTCCACTTTTTTCTCTGTTTCAGAAATCAAATATGAAGTGCAGTACATTAATTAAATTCACACAGAAGTTTAGGGAGGAAGTTGTTTAATGCTTTTCAATGCTTTGAATACATACCCAGTTGCATGAGAATCTCCATTATCGAGCTCCTATGAAACAAAATCCACATAAAAACATGGCAGAGTGATAGGTCTACCATGCCATTACCACAAACAGCTTAATCAAAACAGAAACTAGAACTAAGTTCTTAGAAGAAAACAAGTTTACAGGTAGCCATTCATTCTCAAGAGCCCTTTGCCAGGCTAAAGTTCTGTCCTACCAGTAATCAGCTAACATCACTGCTGGAGAGACTACTGCCCTTCAGAGTTCCTCCTGCTGGCAAGCAGGATAAAATGAGGGCTCTAAGATACGCCCAAGACAACATTAACTAGCATAGTTCAAGCAGACAGATGAGCAAACTGCTCTGACTCAGCCCGAAGCCCATTACGCAGTACACAGACCATCCCCCATGAACGTAAATACAAGGGTACAGTTAACTGGAACAGTTAAAAGTCAGAACAGACGTCTGTCTGTTGATGACAAAAAGGCTGTAGCAACATTTAGAACACTTGGCATGCATTAAAAAAAAAAAGTGGTTTTTTATTAAATTAGTATTTAATACAGAATGAAATATTGCTGGCTTCAAACACATCGATTCCCACCTACAGGTCCAGAACACACCATCTCAAACAGACAAGGCAGATCTGGAATTCTACTTTGTATCACTACTGAAAACATCTAATCCAGTATTAAAAGAACCCCAAAACAAAATATTCTTCAGATGCAATGATGTGTTAATTCCTTAATGCAGATGCTGCCCAACAAATTTAACAAAGCTTACCCCATTAAGTACTTGTCGGTTAGCTGCTTTCATTAGTTCAGTAATGGCTCTATTATGCTGCAGTCTTACAGTACTAAATTCATCACAGAAGGCAAAAGGGGAGAGCAAACCTGTTCTGGTGAAAGCCTGTCGAAGTACTGCACAAAGGAACAGAAAAAAGGCACATTAGCTAGAGCTTGCCAATAAGACCACGTAAGCAGTTGTTTCCTGAAATGAGTAAACTTTATCTGAAAGACATTGCATCTTCAAAACTGAACATTCAGACACTTCTATTGTCATGCCCTTTCCCATAGGGATAAAAGCAAATTAAATCCAAACTAGAGCTGCTGGGGGGGAATCCCTTTGCATAATGCAGCTAAGTGCCATGCACTTCATTGCATTTCCTGTCCTCTCTCATCTCTGCAGGTGAATCACACAGACATCCACCTGTTCACTCGTTACCTCTGCACTACATTCACTCAGAGAAAGGAGCAATCCAAAGGACGTTTACATGTTTATAGTGAAGAAGAGGTACCGTCATGTTATTCTAATTCCCATGCCAACTCATACTTAAGTACCTGTAGTAAGAAATCACCACACCAAAATGCTGCATATTTCACAGCCAGGGCCTTAGCTGAAACAGAACTGCCTGTTCTTTGTCCCGATAACTACAGTGGTATTTATTTTTTCTTTTTTTAGGAAACGGGTCCTCAGGGCCAACTAAGCTGATTCACAGTATTCAACCTCTCCTGAGAACTACTCCTGTCGACCTACAGGACGAGGCCTGGAGCTTCTTACAACAAAGCCTCTGTAGACCCGTGCAGAGAGTACAGGTATGTGTGGCAGTAAGGAAGAACTGCTCTTACTAACTTCGGAACAAGCACCTCGAGTGCACGGGGTTGTGCGTGTACATGTGGCACAGGTGCTCCAGCAGAGACACCAGCAGCAGCTGGTTCTGGATGGTCGAAGTGAAATTCACAAACTTTTGCGACCCATTGGCGATTCGCAGTTCTGCAGGCACATCCGACTCTGATAAGGAGAAATCACAAACCAAGTTAGGGCCCACTACGTTTCGATTCAAACCCGCAGCGCTCCAGCACGGCCCTGCCTCGCAAAAAGGCAACACACCAACTGCTGCTGAGCAAGGAGCTTAACGCGCTCATCAGGGACCTAATGGCGATTAATTTCAAGAAACGCCTCCATATAAACCGAATCGCTGAGGCTCCCGGGGCCGCCGCTCCCGCTCCGCCTCCTGCCCGCGGGCGACGGTGCCCCGACCTTCCTCATAGGATAAGGAGGGCCCCCCCTTCTTCCCCACACGCCCGCAGCTCCCGACGGGGCCGCCCCGCGTACCGTCGAAGCGCGGCTCCGGGCTCTCCTCGGGGAACTGGATGGCGGGCGGTGGCGGGCGGAGGGCCGCGGCCCTCGGGGGTCCGTCCCGGCCCCGCCACATGCCCCGAGCCGCTCGCCCCGCCGCCGGCACCTGCCCGCCTCCCTGGGGGCGGACACTTCACTGCCGCCCCTGGAGCAAAGAGCGGAAAAATGTTCATCGGGCGCGGGGGGGCGGAGGTAAACCGGAGAAAGGCAAATAGAGCCGGGACAGGGCTCCAGGCCGGCCCAGCGACGGCCGCCGGAGGGTCTCGCCGGCCCGGGGACCGCCGAGCACCTTCAGGTCCGCGCGGGGCCGCCGCCGCCCGCCTCCTTCCGCCGCCCCGGCCCCTCGGCACCCCCG
>VXAB01005283.1:0-41447 GCA_013399175.1 Odontophorus gujanensis
GTAAACAGTCATTCCCCCTCCTCTTTATGCTCTCATTTCAAGTACAGGAAGGCCACAATGAGGCTTCCCCAGAGCCTTCTCTTCTCCAAACTAAACAAGCCCAGTTTCTCAATCTTTCTGCATGGGAGAGGTGCTTCAGCCCTCTGATCATTTTAGTGCCTCTCTAGGCCTGTTCCAAGAGCTCTGCATCTTTCTCGTGCTGGGGGCCCCAGGCCTGAATGCAGTAGTCCAGATGGGGCCTCAGAAGAGCTGAGTAGAAAAGGATAATCACTTCCCTCTCCCTGCTGGCCAATCCTTTTTTAATGCAGACCAGGATACAGTTGGTCCTCCAGGCTACAGGGGAACACTTCTGACTCATGTCCAGCTTGTCTTCCACCAGGACCCCCAAGTCCTTCTCTTAAGGGCTACGCTCCAGGAGTTCTTCCCCAAGTCTGCATAAATACCTGATTGCCCCAACCCAAGTGCAGCACCTTGTGCTTGGACATATTAAACCTCATTAGGTTCACATGAGCCCAGTTCTCCAGCCTGATGATTCCTTAGAGTTCAGTCAGACAAACAGAATATGTTACAACTATAAAATAGTCTGAATTATCAAACATTTTTCATTAGTAAGACTGCTTCTTTAAAATTTATTTTGAAACAGAAAATATCAAAATGGAACCTGTTACAAATTTACACAGCATTCATCCTTGAGTGAAACAATGAGGTTTTCCCACTTTTTTTATATGTAGCAGTATATCTTAAAACTTACTTTATGTAATCCAACATGGCGCCAACCATTAGTAGTTTATATTTGCATAACAAGAAAAGAAATGAGCGAATCTGATTTGTGTACTCTAGCTATACTATTAGTAGAAACTATTAAATATATATGTGCTTGCAGGATGAAGAAAAAAATTGGACAATTTTTATTTTAAGATATGGATCTGTAACAGTTATACATGGAAATGGATATAAGTTTCCAAAATCACTGAGGTAACTGGAAAGCTAAGAAATCACAATTTGAAGCTGAGTGATTGATGCTTTAATGCTTGCATCAAAGGATATTTTTGGAACATGTTTGAGTTAATCATCATGATCACCCATTATGATGTTGTACAGAAAGTTTTAGCAAGAAATGAGTCATGTAAAGAGGAGTGCTGTTAGAAAGAGAGATGACGTCTGTCTTTCTGCATGGCCTGTCTTGAATACAGAAAGATTCAAATAGAATGTTAGGGAAATAATTAAAATGAAAGTATTAATTCATACCATCACCACTGAAAACAACTATGAATGCTTTCAATATACATCCCTTAAGGTATTTTTAAAAGTATGCTAAATCTTACAGTTAAGTTGAAATTTGCAGCTCAATTGCTATTCCCTCCTGACGCGGATGAGAAGGTAGTAGAGTTTTCAGCTTTATTGCTTCCCCTCTAGGTTCTCTTCATCTCCTATAGTTTGTGATCATTTCACTTCTAAGTCTAGAATGAACCATCTAATTTAGTGCTTTTCCCCAAATTCTTTCTATTTTGTACTTTAGGAAGGAGAATTTAAAAGAAAATCCTTTAATTCATTGAATTATAACTCAAAAGAGTCTGTTTCCCTAAGCATGCTCTTCATGTAACTAAAAAGTAAGCAGTGCTTTGTCTATTAGAAGAATGAAATGCCCTTCTCTTTGATGAATGCTTACCATTACCCACTAGGAAGTCTATCTTTCCTTCTGATCTTACATTGGGAGATTTTACCTTAAAAACACAGCACAAACATTTAACAGTTTAATTTTCTGTTATGTATAACTGGCTGTTGATTGAGTACAGGTACAGCAGCAATCAAATGCTTTGGAGTATTAACTGCAAGAACATTTGTCAAGTTCTTTTAAAAGTAACAGAAACTGGAATGTTTTCAGCATGTAACCTAAAGATTTCTATTGGTTTACTAAATGTTTCCTCGTTGTTATTATCTATCTAATCAAGATGTTCTCGGATTAAAAGGAAAATGAAGCAGCACACAAATCTGTCAATTTTGTCTTTAAAGGAAGTTTTATTATATTTCAATTTTCCTTGCAGATTTCTGCTCAAAACTTCTTTTAAGTTCACAATTTCCTTCTCAGTTCATTAAATTTTCCAAATGTTGAAAAACTCTGCTGTTATTAAGACACTGCATCAATCCAGTAGTCCCCAAGACAGAAAAAGCACTGATAAACTGCAATGAGTTCACCCAGAACTCATTTCTCCCTCAGAATTATCAAGGCACTGGAGAACTTGCATTTACAGCTACAGAAACTGGATTTATTACGTGTGAAGAGATGGTTTCAGATAACATCCCCCTGTACCTACAGGGAAGTGATCAAGCAGTTGGAACCAGTCTGTTCACAGCAGTGCATAATGAGACAATCACAGAATCACAGAAATGCAGGGGTTTGAGACAATCACAGAATCACAGAACTGTAGATATTGGAAGGGAGGTACAATGAGGTACTATGTGTAAAAAACAAAAAAGGATATATACAGACTGGAGGTCATGACATCATTTTCCTTCAGGAGAGACAATCAGCAGGTTGTTATTGTTTTTGTTTTTGTAGATACTATAAATAGCATTTTGCTATATACTCATTCATCAGGAAATGTTTATTGTATCAAAATTCCACCCAGCTGTTCTTATTCTGCTCTGTGTATATATCTGAACCAAAATGGAAATCTAATAGAACTTCTGTCTTACAACTGTCATACTTTATATACTTTTTCTATCTTACAATATGCCACGTAATTTTCAAACCACAGGTTTCAGAGTTACATATTCTGTATTCCAATACAACTATAAACAATATTACTGGAAGGATACCTTTTTGTTTACAGTATACTTCAAATTAATATCAGTAGAAGTTTTTATTTGACTTCATTGTGAAACAGGACTGTCTTCCCCATAAAAACGTGATCACAAATTTTAAAGCTTAACACTTAAGAACCCCCCAAGTATTGCACTAATACTTAGAATAAACCACAGCCAACTAACCCAACAACCAGACAAAAAATGTTCATAAAATAAGAAGAAATTTGTTTTTTGCATGTGTACTTCGTGCAAATTGTATACATTTAAGTTTTCAGTGAGATTTTAAAGCTGCTGCAGAATTGAAAGTGAAAAACTCTGAATTTGAATGGTATGTTAATCTGCTGAGTCTCAAGTTTATTTTGCACATTACGTAAATCACTCTCTCTAATCAAAAGTGCTTTCTTGCTGAGCAACCTTATTGGTGAATTTCAGTTCCCTACTGACAATCCTTTATAATAAGAAGGGATTATTAAATTTTGATTAGCATCAGATTATACTCATTTTATCCACCAACTGACATTTCTGTTAATTGAGGATAAATGTGCTAGTCTGATACCTCCTCGAAACATAGAATGTATTAAAAGTCTCAGCACAAGCTGAAGACTTAATTAATATTCATTGTGTTTCCTGGAAACTACTGGTTGCCTAAATCAGAGGTTTGCAGATAAAGCTGAAATGGCAGACTTTACAATATCACTATTTGGCACATTTTGTTTGAATTATTAAATGGAAGCGATATATCTAAAGTTATTAGCAAAATGTTAATGTAATGACTTTAGTCATTACAGACTTTTCCATGATAAACTATGCTCTTGTACAGTCATTAAAGAATACTGGCCAAATGATGATTTCCTGGTAAGGAAAATTTTACTTGCTTGAAAAATAGTGGCAGAATAAAAAATGCAAAACTGGGCTCCTTTTCTGGTAGTAATAGTTAGGATTGATAAGAAAAAAAAAAAGGCATTTTTCTTTCTTACTGATTACTTTCACCAATACTGAGCAGAAAACTTTAGGCAATAATGGCTGTCAATGACAGTTGGTTTTTTTTGTGAAGCCACTTTCACCAATACTTCACTGTCACACTCTAAAATGGCTATGCTTTGAAATGAAACATTTTTATTCTAAATTACCTAAAATAGTTAAATTACCTAAAATATGGAGTCTTTCTTAAAAATGTGTTATTACTTACAGTTTAGCAATGAGCTGTTTATCTATTTGTAGGTTTAGATAAAGAATCTGGGAACTGCAGCATTTAGATAATGATTACAACACTGAAGCTGAAAGAAGAGCCCATTATTTTCAAGGATACGCAAACGAGTAATCTCCAATACTCCTTTGTAGAAAAGTTCAGATCACAGAAAATGTACAATACTAGCACTTTCTCACCTAACTGCAATTGTCATAAAGATAATATTGATTTAGGTAAAAAAAAAGATAGGAGAAATCCTACGGTAAATTAAATACCAGATTATTGGTTCCTTGATATGAATATATTACTGGCCTTATATGAGAGACTACTCTCTGGAATAATCATTTCTTAAGTCATTATTTTTCTCTGCATTAACAATTTAATTAGAACAAAGTTCAACTGAAATATAAGTGGTTCAATTCGGATTCAAATTTTTGGAAGGTACTCTGAATTTCCATTGTACGAGAGATGCTCCAAAAGTAATGTAATGCCTCTTATTTTATTCTGTTGGTCCACAATATCAGAGGCAGATGTTAGTGGTGTGGCAGTAGAGGTTGAATCTTCCCACCAGTATTTTGTTACTTGTGGTTGCCATGTGACAGATGGCAAAAGAGGAGCAATCTGACACAATGGCATCTGGCATGGGGGACCTCTTTTGCATTGCAAAGCACTGAAGTTGCTGGAATTTACAGTTATGTGTAGAAATCAAAAATCTCTGTGTGTCTGACATGGGAGTATGTATGAACCAAAGACATCTTGCATTCCTCCATGTGGAAAAAATAGCACTCACTGGCATTCATCAATGCTTGCTGAATGTTTCCGGAGACCAAACAATGGATGTGAGTACTGTGAGGCACTGTGTAGTGAATTTCAGCAGTGGCAACAGCAACAGTGGTTCACCTCCACTAGTGCAGATTTTTCTGAGTGTGGCATGAACGATCTTGTTCATTGCTGGTGAACACATATCACGTATCTAATTGTGAAAAACAGTGTTTTGAGGCTGAGGTTTTTCTCTATCAGAGTTGCTGTGCTCTTTGTATCTGTTGTAGCTTCTGTTGAAATAATTTAGAGGAATTATGTTCACAGTGACCTACATAGATGGTAGGCATGGTATAAATTTTAAGGATTTTTCATTTTGTAATATCTTTTTTTATATGCTGAACATGTCCAGCCACCCACTAGTTCACAGTAATAATTAGAAGACCAGTCAAAGAATATGATATAAAACGAGCTGGAAATCTCAGTTGCTGCACTAATTTGACCATCACATATAAAACAATTAGCCATAAATTCATTAAAATCGATGACAATTAATTTTAAAATCACAAAGACACATTTTCAATAGGTCATGTGTTCTGTAAATCTTTTGTTGCATATTGTGGTAGATATTAACAGAAAAGTTATTACTCCACGAATTCAGAAATCCACTTACACCAATTGTGACTTTCATTTCATTAGAAGTATTTTCATTGGCATAATACTTTGAAATATTTTGCTTTCAATTTCTCCCCTCGAAATGTTGTCAGCATGTCTTGACTGAGAATGCAGTAGCTCTTAAACGCATACTGTAATCTACAGTCCCGCAACTGTCTTCAGGAGCTTCTGCATTAGAGAAGTTCTTGTCCTTATGAACTTCAAAAGGAAAAGTTGAAAAGGTCTAAGTGCAATCGACCAAATCAGTGATCTCATTGATGACTATCAGTGGCCTTCCACTACTGCAGATTTTTCTGCCGAAAGCTTTCAAAACAAAAATATCAAAAAGAGAGATACTAAAAAATAAGTAAAAAAAAAGATCAAAAAAATAGAAAAAAATGTTTACTTCTCTTCTTTTACTATGTTTATTGAATTTTAGTTGTTGTTATTGTTGCTGTTTTGTTGGTTTGGGTTGGGTTTTTGTGGTTTTTTGCCGTTGTTGTTGGGGTGCTTATTTTTTCCCTTTAGCTACAAAAATGGATTTTAGTTTCTTTTAGTTAAATAATGATTTTCTTTTTGTGCATCACATTCCTCACTAACAACTCTGCTAGCCTACTGATCACGATTCTCATCACAAAAATCAACAGGTAATATAAAATTCCTAATTATAGTTCTGATCAGTTTACAATACCGATAGTGAAATGAAGGGAAGAGAGAGAGAGAGAAAGATAGAGGTGACAGAACAACATGATAGTTGATGTTCACCTCTGGCACTGGTCAAAACTGAAAATATCATGTCTCCATTCTCTTTGTACCCTTCGTTTCGGTATTCATACACACTTAGAAAGATAAACCCTGAAATGCAAGATTTTAGCTCTTGGGATACCATATAATATGACAGAATTTCTAGAGTTGAGAAGTTAAGGAAGACTGGATATTTTTTTCAAGAGAAAAGAGACAGGAAGATTTCAGAAAAGGTAACAAAGACACTAAAGTATATAGCATCGAGGAAACTCTGGAGTACATCAGAGTTAATGAGCAGTGTATTACTGTAGGAAGTACCATAGCAAAGTGGTATTTGATAGAAGCACAGAAATCCAAAACCAATTATCCTTCATTTTTAAAATGCTTTAAACCTTCTGCTTCATCTGATACTGCCTAATATGTATATATTACTTTTTTAACTTATTCAAGTCTTCTGTAACTGTTTTTCTTACACAGCCTTCAAGTGAACAGCTGGATCCAGAGAAGTAGTTTTCGCTCGGTGCAGGTAAGCTTAAATAAATGAATTTTAGATAAACACAGAATCATCTTATGTATAGAATAGGTTTTCTTTGCATAAATCTATGTGGTATAAATGTATAAAAAGTATTCAAGAAAGTTTACAATTGAATGCAGTACTATTCATCAGCTGAATGATTTTAAGCTATTGTTATTCACTACTGCAAGTTTGGTTAATGTAAATTAAGGTCAAGAATCCTCATTAATTTTCTTACCATCTGTGCAAGAAAGATATGAGATAATGTCATTTTGTAATGAAATCTCACTTAGATTGCACATATATCATAAATACCGAGGGCTAAATCATCAGATTCATCTCAGAAGGCCAATTCTAATACACTTGCATACTAATTATTTTTTCATAGGTTACTGTATTAGATTTACTTGGCAATGTTTTGGTAGTGGGGGTTACAGGGCTCCTCTGTGAGGAGAAGCCAGGGCTGCTCCATGACAGCTGGTTCCCAGTGGTTACACGTGGTTCTGGTGCCTGAACCTCAGGGCACAGCTGAACCTGACAGCTGAGGTGGTAGTGCCTCTGGGAAAATGTGTTTAAGAAACAGTTTAAATATGCTGCACAGAAGCTGTGAGAGAGAAAAGTGAGAAAACTATGTGAGAGACACTGTGGTTGGGGAAGAAAGGGAAAAGTGAAGTTCCAGGAGCTGGAACAGGGATTCCTCTGCAGCCTGTGGAGAGAAACATGGTGAATTATTTGTCCCCCTATTGCCCATACAGGACCGTGTTGGTGCAGATCTCCAGACTGCAGCCTGGGATGAGCTGCACATCACAGCAGGTGGGGATGCCTTGAAGGAAACTGCAACCCATGGAAAAGCCCCACAGGAGCAGGTTCTTGGTAGGTACTGTGACCTCACGGAGAGAAACCCATTCTGGAGCAGCTTTCCAGCCACATTGCGTCCCCATGGCATGGACCAATTCTGAGGTGGTATTTGAGGAATTGCATCCTGTGGGAAGGACTCACGCTAGAGCGATCTGTGAAGGACATGCTGGAGTTGAACCCCATAGCATCAACTTCCCAAAACGCTTTTACTAAAAGTCTACTATCTATTATAACAATAAACAGCTGAATTTGTTTCATCATTAGAATAAGTTTGCTGTGAAACTTATCTTCCATGTACTGGTGTGAAGACCGCTGGTTTTAAAGATAAAGTCTTACTCTAATTACAATTTTATTCTTGTTTTAATCATTGTTTCATCAAGATGTTGATGTTCGAACTTTTGAAGAGGTTAATTTTGGTGTTCCCATCCATAAAAATCACTGGAGCTAATTGTCACATTAATCCTCTTCAATGTGTTCAGGCTTTTTATGCTTAATGGTACACAAAACTATGGACAGATGCCAGAAGTTAAACCAATCCTATTTCACAGAGCAGAACAAGTTTATAGTTTTAGATGCTCCACAGTAGCTTTAGTACAACAAAATATCTCAGACACTGTAGGGATTTAAATATTAAGGATACTCTGAAATGACAGATACTTCTAGAAAACTGTGACCATGGGGATCCTGTGATACAGCCATCAAAAGGACATTTTCATTTTAAGAGGTAGTTTATGACAGATGCTAGTACATCAAATTGTTATGCTTTTACAAACAATTACCGAAGACAAATTTTCAGAGTTTGCAGTGACTAAATCTACTTGTTAAAATTTTTGTAAGTCTGATGATTACCTTGCTTACTTTTTGCCTAAGAGGCTTTGTGCTGCAAAATATTCACAGAATGCATTTTTCCTCCTTAAAATATCATTTGCATGTTATTTCAAATAACCTGTTCTAGTTATTTTGTCAGTTTTGTGACTGCCTCTGTTCATTCTGCAATTTCATGCATGACATTTTCCATTACGTTTTAGTAGCCAGTGGCAGTTTAGCGAGTTTTCCACTTGAAAATATTTCTGTTAAAACCTGATTTAGTCATTAAGATGGGGGACCTCTTTTGCACTTGCAAAGCACAGAAGTTGCTGGAATTTACAATTATGTGTAGAAATAAAAAACCTCCATGTGTGGATGTTTGTATACAATCATGAGCTTTGGTAGTGATGTCATTAAAATCATTAAGATCAGGATTTAGGTAATGACCAGGTCTACACTGAAACTGAAAAAACTGCTCAAATCTTTCTGTATATTAAGACACTTATGCACTTAATATGTTTATGTATTGCAATACCAAATAGACCTCTCCTCATTTGTCTGATCCATTCATCTACATTAACACTGTAGAACAATGAACATCGGTCCTTGAGTGAGCAAGCTGAGAACTAAAATTCAAAGTTTATGTGCCAAAAGCAAGCATATTATAACAAAGAACACTGCAAAAACACAATCCCAGTATTGCTGAATATGTAATTTGAAACTTAAATGTGATTTTTTTTTTTCCCCGGAAAACCTGAGACACTCTAAAATCTTCAAAAGAAGTAAGGAAAGAAATTATGTAAAACTATAATCCAAATGTTTTCACACTCTCAAAGAGAAGCATTGCTAACTTTAAAAGAATGAAAACAAAGTAAAAAATAAAATTTCTACAGGAAAAAATCACTTTACATGCACAAAACTCTTATCTCCAGAAGCCATATACAAGATTCAAAGATTATTGTACATATCAATTGATGTATTAGTAGAGATTTTATTTAGATCACAAACATATAATTCCAATCTGTTAAATTCAAGTTAAGATTTGTACCAAAAGAAATGTATTTATATTACAAATAGATGAAAATTATACTGATGTAAAGATGAAGATTATGTAGCTAACAGTACAAAATAGGCCATTATGTTAGTTATTACTGTCTTGCAAAACAGAAAAAAGTACTATGTTTTTATATTATGTTCACTGTTTAATACTAGCAGATTTAATACAAAAAAAAATATTACATTTCTACATTATTTCTCGTTTCAAACTTTTTTTCTATGGCAACAATTATATCTGCATAGTCTTTAAAAAATGTTTCACAGACATTATTTCACTGTTAATTAAAATGTGTTACATATCACAAAATAAGCTAATTCACCCAAGGAAAAAAAAATAAAAATTTGGGTCAATATGCAGTTATATACAAATTTAGGAGGAATTAAGAGGTGAAATTTTACCTAACTGATATTTTGTCAATATTACAAAAATGAGAAGAGAATTCATATTGCCAAAATCTGTCATAACTTCTGCTTGTTGAAAAGAAAAATTTAAACAATGAACTTGGACAAAATAAGAGAGCTGTTTCACTCTAGAGTCTGTGTTATTCAATAAACCCATAAGAGTGAGACAGAGAACATAAATGCTGGTAAACCAAGATGGAGATACTTACTTTAAGTAGATCTCATTGGTATATTTAATAAGCATTTCAATTTCATTTGAAAAATACATGCACCATGCATTACTGACATTTCTGTTTCAAAGCACTTCAATTCATTAATATCACTGTACGATCACCTGATTTGCATGCATAAGTAGTTCCAAATCCATTTCATTAAAATTAATGTACATCGTTGTATTATACAGTCTATTATATTTGACTGGACTGCAGGTATGTTTAAGCTGCTAGTTCGTTGTATTATACAGTCTATTATATTTGACTGGACTGCAGGTATGTTTAAGCTGCTAGTTTCAAAGTAAACACTACCACTTGCTTATTTCTTTGGTTCCTTTATGCTTTTGATTTTAACTTTAATGTTGTGTTTCAGTTGTTGGCTTCTTTGTTGGTTTGTTTAGTCCTTTCATTTTATTTTTCCATGCAATTGGATAAACAATAATGTCTGTATGATAAAATTTCAGTTTCTCCAAACATAGATTCTTTCTAATAGAAGGGAGTGTATGGTCACATTCATTTCTTTAATCCACAGGAAACAACTAAAATCTAAATCATTAAACTTAAGTGAATGCTTAAAAATCATAAAACATAGACCATTTAATGTGTAGAAATAATCAAATTCTTTTTCCTGGTGTCAAGAAAAATACTTCTTTTATTTCAAAGAAGCACCACTCACTGATTTGTAGGAGACTGACAGTGTAATTTGCCCGGTATATGTTATGACCTGTTTGCTGACAATATCTGTGGTATATATAATAAATAATATGCCCTTATTTATTTCTCACAAATGGGCAGGCCAAACAAATTTTCATAAGGGAATATCAATCAAGATATATTTGTAGTTTTATTAAAAAGCAAACAACAAAATAATCCCAACATCCAAACTCATCAATATATTACAAATAGTTTATAAGCCACAAACTCAGACATATATATATATGTATGTATGCATGTATGCAAATTTACCATTATTATAATAACAAAATAAAATACATTTATTCAGTATAAAGCCACTTTATTTGCCCTCTAAGAAAATGTTGAAAATTGAGATGCATAATTAGAATGAAGAAATTCAAAATGGACAAAGAATTATTTTAGAAGTATAATATCAGAAATGACACATCAAAAAAATAGCCATCTATAACACCAAGATAAAATGGTGAACACTTTTAAATAATGCTCAGACTATTAATGCTAAATTACAATCTTCCAGAAGTGCTCATTGCTTTCATAAAAATTATAAATAAGTTCACCACTTTGCTCATGAAACCGACATTAAATCAGAGAATTAGGAGTAGAAACAGTTGTTTCCTTGTTTTGTTCTACTTTCCCTTTCACAACGTCAGTCCTCCAAACAGACTCATGAGTAAATGAATACATGAGTACACATTATTCTTGCGCATAATTCTAAGGAATTATGTTTATGGAAATTCAGGAAGCATGTAACAGGGATTAACCACTTATAAATCGATTCTACGGCCTTATTCTTGGTCTTGTCTATCCTGCTAAGACATCTAAACTTGAATTTATCTTCTTTCTTTGTAGATGGAAGTGGTACATGACAAATTTGTAGTAAGCTAAAATTAATATTGTTAGGCTGAGTCACACTAGGAACGAGCCTGGCAGAAAAGCTGTTTATATCATTGTTTTTGCATGGCGATCTTGTAAGTTTTCTTCTAGTGTGTCCTCCTTCTTGAGAAACTTGGTCTTGCATGCAGGAAGCAAAAGAGTTTTCTATCACAGTCTCACCGTAACTGTGTGCCAAGTTACAGAATAGCTACGGTTTTCTCATTTAATTTCAAATCTGGAAGGGTAGTGGGATTTATTTCCAAATCAGACAAGAAACTTACGAGATGAAATATATAATATCATTATAAGCTATTACATTTTATAGATCCAAGAAAAAAAAATATCCATGAAAAGGAAGGCTGACACAAACTCACACAGTGTAATTTGATTTCCTTCAGTCAGACTTGCCTTACAGTGGAAGAGCACCTTCTCCATTATTAATACAATATTTTGGTACCTTTCAAAGTTACTTTTCATTCTGAGCCTAGAAGGCAAATTGCAGAGAGTTTGCTAGCTTTTTCAAGCAAGCCATAGAGGATCTGTTTAGTTTCAATCTCTTTCAAACAACTTGAAGCTATTCAGTATTTTTCAAAAATATTTTGTGCTTCCTTCTATGTAATTCTATTTTAATTAAAAAAAAAGAGAGACTAGGATAATTAGACATAATTTGGGTGTAGTACATCAGACAACACTGATATTCCAGTGTGTTACTGAAACAAAGATGTAACTGATGCCTTATTTCAATGTCTACTCTTCACCTTCAAGTTTGAAATAACAATAACAATAATAGAGTTCTCTTACTTTATGGTTAACAAATACTTTCTTCATTGGTGAAAATAGACAAATCTGTAAATGTATTCTTTGTAAATGTTTTGTCTTCTCTTTCCATTAATAGTTATTTCCTCTTCTGGAGGTGTTATCAACCTCCCTGTTACTCAACAACTTATTTCAAATGCGTAAAAGGAGAAATTTCTCATCACTTGCTCTTCTTTCATGTGATGCTCTGTAGGTAACACAGGAAATATAAAAAAAAGGTTTTAATGAAAATCCTACCTCCTTTAACATTTAAGGAATTAAAATTTAGTTTCCTTATTGCTCTTCTAGGACTTCTCTTCCTGTTTCCCTCTGGTATTCTCTTGATACTAATCAATCCACTGCTGAAATTCCAAAGGCATTCATATTAGCATCATTCCAGGCCATCTGTTCTGGTTGAGAAAATTAAATGTTTGCATTCCAAATGCATGACAATTTTAACATAGTACTTTAATAAAGAATTTAAATCAGAAAATCTAAATTTCCACACGAATCATTCCTAAGGAGATAATGTGAACACTTCAACTTGAAAGACGATTCATTCTTCCTCTTTTCTGTCTCTCCAGTAGGCAAAAAGCAATGTACACGTGTATTTTTATTAGCACAAAGAAGTAGAAGTTGAATGTTACTGAATATCCCTGGGTTTTACTTGAGCAGTGGACACAGGTGAACCTCATGAGGTTCAACAAATACAAATACAAGACCTTGGACCTGAGTTGAGGCAACCCCCACTACCAATATAAGCTGGTGGATGAAAGGGTTGAGTGCATCTCTGCTGGAAAAGGCCTGTGGGTACTGGTGGGTGGGAATTTGGACATGAGCTAGCAAAGTTCCCTGGCAACCCAGAAGGCCAAACATATTGTGGGCAGTGTCAAAAGAAGTGTGGCCAGCAGGTTGAGGAAAGTGATCCTGTCCATCTGCTCTGGTAAGGTCTCTCTTGGGGTACTGTATCCAGATATAGAATCCTCAGTACAGGAGAAGTATAGACCTAAACTGTACAGGGCCACAAAAATGATCCATGGAATGGAACACATCTCCTATAACAACAGGCTGAGAGAGCTGGGGCTGTTCAACCTGGAAGAGAGAAGGCTACAAGATGACCTGATAATGGCTGTTCAGTATCTAAAGGGGAGCTACAGGAAAGAAGAGGACAGACTCTTCAGCAGGGTCTGTGGTTACAGAACAAGAGGAAATGGTTTCAAACTCAAAGGGGGTCGATTCAGTTTAGATATGGGAAAAAGATCTTTTACAGTGAGGGTGGTGAGTCACTGGAACAGTTTGCCCAAAGATGTGGTTGATGCCCTGTCCCTGGAGACTTTCAAGGTGAGGCTGGATCAGGCCCTGAGCAACCTGATCTAGCTGTGGTTTCCCTGTTCATTGCAGGGGAGTTTGATTAGATGGCCCTCAGAGGTCCCTTCCAACTCTAAGGTTTCTATGATTCTAACATTCCCACCAATATTCTGTTAAATTTGTCCATATTCATTTCATGTTATTAACTGAGACACATGGAAAAAAATCGGAGATGAAAGCCTCCAATTAGGAGAATGGCAATGCCTTCGAAGGACAATTCTGATTTTTCTGGCTCAAAATAAGATTAAGAGCAGAGAGAGCAGGCCTTTTTACATTTCCAATATTCTTATAAAAATACAGTTTAAAGACTGCATGTAGGGTTATTGCATATGTAGTTACCATAAGCATACGTTAAAATCAAGACAAGAAGTTAAATACAACCTCCAAAAAATTGATAATGCATTTCACTGAAAAATAATGTGATGTATCACTGGATTTTAAAAGAAAAGGAAGGTATCCTGAGGTTTGCGTGGACCTATAAGACTGAAAGGATTAACAAATTTCCTCAAGTCAACATTTATAAGTAGACCTAGTACACAAGCTCTGAAAATGAGTGAATAGATGAACTTCAGCGTTAAGATCCCAGAAGATGGTAAAAGTGAAAAAATGAACCAAATAACTCCGAAATTCTTTTAAAATAGGGTTTATTCTCTATTAAAAACAGCATTAAACATAAAGACCACTCTCCCTCATGGGAAACCTTCCTGGCATATTTGGTCTTAAACTCTAAAGACCATTATAAAAGTATAACCAATAAGCATGGTAGGAAAATTGGAAAAGAGTAATAGGTTTACGTCGAGATAAATATAAATAATAAAAAAGACCCTACAGATTTACAACTCTAATAAAATCAGAACAATATTTTCATAGTGTTCACAGTTCTACTGAAATTATATAATACCAGAATATTTAAAAGATGGTCTACAGAAAAAAAATTCTCATATGACATTGTTTGTTAGATGAGATATTGCTGGAAATATATTTTATACTTGTAGATTTATCCTCTTAAAATTCTAAAGATTCAATTTTATTTAACAAATAATAATTCTGCAGTTCACAAAGCTAATAATGAAATTAATCCATACAATAATATTGGGGGTTTTTTGATAAATTTGCAAATCAGAATCTTTGCATATAAAAGTGACTTGAAGTCTATGTTAGTTTGAAATTGGCCACATTGCATGATATCAGTAAAGCTTTTACTGCTTCAAGAGAAATCCGCCTGTCCTTGGCACAAAAGTCATTTACAAAAGCAGTGGCCACAATGCTTTTTGCCTAGGTGACTGTCTCATTCCTATTATGCTGAAGGTGTCCTTGCACTTTCATCTGCTTCTTTCAATGCTCCCAGCATCACTACAACGTATATGTTACTTAAAATGCTTTCAACATCACCTGCTTCTCCATGCTAGGTCAGCTATAATAATCTTAGCAGTGTTTGGATACTACACACATCACCAGCTTTAATTATGTTAACCAGTGCCATTTAAGATATCCTGAAATACTTTATTTTTGGTTTTGAGAGAATTATTACATTCCAGTAAAGCTGAAAAGAACAAAAACAATTTGAATATATTTACTCTTCCTCTTTTTTTCATTCTCACCCATAATTTAGCCATACTTATAATTTAAGGACTGTGTCAGATTAATCTGTGGCACAAATTAGACGTGATATTAAATAGCAAGATTTACTTTTTTTTATATACTATAAAAGAATTTGTGTCATGTTGTTGATTTCATGAGTTCTGGCATCCTTTCAGAGTACTGGGTAATCAATAACATCATACCAAAACTATTCCACGTTCCAAAATTAAAGTATTTTTGCAGTACAGTCAGCTAAAACAGTTGTATGGAATATTGATTTATTATCTCAGGCAGAGTGCTGTATCTTAGCTAGCTGCTCATCTTAGATATGAAATCTAACACAATTTTCCCTCACCTTTAAAATAAACTGTCAAAGACTTAAGAAATTGGTCTAACCACTGGACTCCAAGTAATAAAGAATGTTGCCAGCTAGAATTATTGCTCTGCATTATTTCTCTTTTCTCATCTTGCAGTTCTTAGTAGCCTCATCAGTTTCTCTCTTCCTAACATAAATGGTTGATATTGCATAGAATTAGCTTTACTAAGCAAATGTTGATCATAACTAAATTGGCAGTTTTGATTTGTTTTGGAGGTAACACTGTTACACTGTTTTTTCTCCTAAGAGCTGAAATGACATAGTAAGCAAGGTAAATACACGTGAACAAAAAAGAATCAAAAAGGGATAGATGTACCACAGAAAAAATCCATTCTGAGCAAATGTGTAAAAAAAATTCCTTAGGAGACATAAAAATACAGAGTAAAGGAATCAATATGAGTATAGGAGATACAGAGACTGGATAATACGAGGTACATTGACAAAAAGTTCCATATGCTACAACAGTATTGAAGATGTAGTGGTAATTACCTTAGGAAGATGATGTAAATAACTTCCCATCATTTGAAATAAGTCTTGCAAAAGCCCCTGCTATTCCATGTAGCTTAAAACTTTCAGAACCTGTTCACAAATCTTGAACATTCAGGAGATTCAGCATCCAATTTCTAAGGAAAGAAATCAACAAGATTTGTTACTAAAGCATTTGTTATTTAAAGTTGTCACCTGACTTGTAGTTTTTGGCTTTCTTACAAGTGATTTTTCTGTCTCAGCTTTTCTCTCCAAATATAAACCTTGCATATAACTACACAGATAGTTTTTCTTTTTTCTTTTCTTTTCTTCTTTTCTTTTCTTTTCTTTTCTTTTCTTTTCTTTTCTTTTCTTTTCTTTTCTTTTCTTTTCTTTTCTTTTCTTTTCTTTTCTTTTCTTTTCTTTTCTTTTCTTTTCTTTTCTTTTCTTTTCTTTTCTTTTCTTTTCTTTTCTTTTCTTTTCCTTTCCTTTCCTTTCCTTTCCTTTCCTTTCCTTTCCTTTCCTTTCCTTTCCTTTCCTTTCCTTTCCTTTCCTTTCCTTTCCTTTTCCCCCCAAAAAATTGCAGGTGCTGAAATTTGGAAGTATTGTATTCACTCTCCTAGCACATATTCTAGTTTCTCTGTTACCACAGCACTGACAATTACATAGCCATGTTTTTTCCTTTTTGGTTATATATGTGCATGGAGAAACTATGGCTGGTTTCCCTCAGTAGCTTGTACATTCCTGTATTCCATTCAGTGAAGGAATAAAGCACTAGGAGAGCTGACTCCTGTCTACAGCTGCGGGAAGAGAGGGCAGATCACTTTGGAAATGTTGCAGATATACTTACACACTGTTACAGCTGATGGAATTGTGATATGTACATGTGCTTTATTTTCTCTTAGGATTTATCCTAGCTTACTATAACATGATAATTAAAATATAAGATTTAAAATTAGTTCAAAACTGTGTCCTCTCTTACCTTCCTTAGATGAGCCAACATGGTCTATAGCCTTGGAGTTGGAGAACTGTTCATTTTGATTTTTAAACATGATTAGAAACATTTATTTTAAGATAAGCACAAACATCAATCTGTGGATGCAAACATGAGTTTCGCTTTACGCAGAGAGTGTCAAGGAGGAACATATTTGAAACCACCAAGTGAGAAAATTTTCATCAGATACTAAGCATTTACAGACTTGTCTCCTAGTTTCTCCAGTACTCTTAATTAAAAACTTGCTTACATTTTTACTGTTAACAGCAATGAACTATTTTTTTTTTCAAATACATATTTCCATTAACATTGATAGCAGTACTGTGTTCAAAAGGAATTTGCTAAAACACCATCTGTTAGAAAGACCTCCCTTCTGTTGCGCTCACCCATGGTAGTTATCTGAGTTTGTTTAATGTCTTGAAATTAATCTCCTTAGTAAGTTCTGGATATGAGATACTCATCTGAGATATTTCAAGGAATTTTGTTGCTCAGATGTGCTTTAGGATTCTATTTCTTTCTTTCTTTTTGAGACAGGTTTGCAGATCATATATGACTGAGATGTGATACAATCTCTATTTAACAGACAGCAACAGGCAACGAACAGAAACAAAACCTGAATGGAGGTAGTAGTGAGCTGGGGGTCATCCTTTTCTCTTGTGTAACTAGTGATAGGATAACAGGGAATGGCTTTAAGTTGCACCAGGGGAAATTCAGACTAGGTATTAGGAAATACTACTTTTCTGAAAGAATTATCAGGGTCACCGACCCTGAAGGTATTCAAGGAACGTTTAGACCTTGTGCTGAGGAACATGGTTTAGTGAGAACTATTGGTGATAAGTGGATGGTTGGACTGGATGATCTTTTAGGCCTTTTCCAACCCTGGTGATTCTATAATTCTATAATTCTATGATAAAGTAAAATTCTTGTCAAAGTAGTATAATTAAATAATGAAACTTCTCTACATACCAATGCAAAGGGAAAAATATGAAAGAATCAAAGCTGAAAAAAATATGAAGAATTTGATATCAGTTAATCCATCCATCAATATCAATCCATCAGAAGTACTAGCCAAGGATTACAAAAATGGTGCTCCTGGAAGGATAATTATTATTTCTACATAGAATATACCCCACTTCTCATAGAGCACCCTGGATACCTTCATTGTGTCATGTTTTCATTATAATACTGGATTTTTGATGTGACTCTGAAAAGCAATTCTCACATTCTTATGCAAAAAAAAAACCAAAAAAAAAACCAACAGTGAAAGCAGAAATAAGTGTTGATACATTGTAGTGAAAAACATAAAGTCATCTTCTGTTCTAATAAATATCCCAGAGATAAATACACTCATCCAGAACCATATTCTTTCAAAAACAAGTCCTACTGATTAAACTAAGGGTTTATTTTGAGAGTAGTGAATTTTTATAACATTCACTTCAACATACTATATGCTATGTTATCATGCAAATATTTAGAATAAAGTAACAACTTCTATGAATCTGGCAATTTCCTAGATCCAAGTTCCTCAGAGGTAAGATAACTTGAGTAATAGTTCATTCATAATGTGTGTATTTGAAGGAAGAAAAAGAAGGAAAAAAAGAGAAGAACTTGTAGAAGTGATAAAAAAAATGAAACATTTATAGGTCACAGTGAATTCTCTTGTCTAAACTTTAAGCCAGTAATTATAGAAGGGATACTGTGGAAATTTGGATGAATGTTCAGTGCTAGAAACATGTTCAGTGACCCTACAATATTGTTTTTTGTTTATGATTAATAAGAAATGCAGAAACCTTCCTCTGTTACAGTATAATAAGTGCAATGACAAGTAATATTGATCTCCACTTCCATGCTTTAGCACACTGTGCTTTGCATGCAGCTGGGTGATCTTCTGCATCTGTGGATGCCATAATTTGCACCTTTTGCATGCTCTGGGTGAAATAGAGAGGCAGAATGTCACTTTGCCAAGTTAATCTTTACTGCATGCCTTGTCCTGTTGCTGCTATTAGAGAGTTTGTTAACATTAGCAAGTAACCTACATAAGCAGTTAAAGGCAACAGCTGAATTGGAAAGAGAAAAGGAGTTTTTCCTTAGTTCAGTAATTTAATTAAAACTGGGAGGTAAAAATATTTTGAGAAAAAAAATAGGGTCTTGTTTAATTCCAGAGAACTCCACAGAGTAAGCAGGGAAGCTGCAATGGTTTCAAGGGAGCAAGATTATTATTTACCAGGAAGGCAATAGAGTCAGAAAAGACAGCAATAGCTCTCAAATGTGACCAGTGAGGCAAGCTAGATCTTAAATAACAATTGTGCTTTTCTGCAGGAAGACTTTCCAATTTCAAATGTGACTGGTGAGACATTAGATCTTGAACAACTGTGTCTCTCTGCTTAGATAATAAATCAATGTTTAAAGGAAACTTGTTTACAAAGCTGTGTGACAGAATTTGTTGTAGTAACATCAACCTATAATTCTAATGGCTTTTTAAAGGGAGATACTACAATATTGTTGTGCAAATACATGAAGGCTTCCAAAACTTGAAAGTAGAATCCTTTTTCTACCCGTTCTCATCTGAAAAAAAAGCAAATAACATTAGAGTTCTCATTACTTAAACTACTGTTTTGTTACAAAATAAAGCAAACTGTAATAGGAAACATTTATTAAAAGGTACGAAGCAGAACTGATAATTCAGACAGAAGTAGAGGTTTAAAATGAAATCCATCAGCTGACCCCAGACTCAGTCATATTTTCCATTTTCCACTCGAATGTCCTGTATGCCATTGAGCTCCCCCTCCTACATCTTACTTTTTCCAATGAGGAGAATTATTTTCTTACCTTTTCCTCTCCTTGTGTGCTGGGGGAAAGAAGGGAGGTGAGGAATGAGAGGTTTAGATATGCTCAGTCCAACAAAAAGCTTTAGTTTTCTCTCAGAAAACTCTCACTCTGGGTTTGTGCTCCATGAACAGTGCATTTGAATCTTGCTAGTCACTACTTCTTAAATTATGGAACAGTCTACTCAGTCTGAACAGATGTACCTGATCTTTCATGAAAGATCTCACTAACATTGCATTAATGTTACTAGCCAGACATTGTACCATACAGTTCCCATACAATACTTTTATGCATAGAGGGTATTTTTTTGAACTTCCAGAATGAAACTTGTGTTTGAAAAACTGCAGGTTTAGCTTTTTATTTGCCTGTGAAAAAAGTCACAGGTTTAAAAAAACAGCATAATATGTTCTCACCCAACCCTTCAAGTAATGTTCAAGTCTATTGGAATAAGTACAAAAAGGACATACTGTGAAGGTTCATGGTTTTTGTTTGTTGCTCTTGTTTGTTTGTTTTAATTAAAATGCATTTTTTTAAAAAAGTTCACCCAATATGTTACTGTACTGGGAAGAGCTACAGGATCTTATGAAGAGTAAGATAGCTAGTAAGAACAAGAAGATAAAAAACCTAAGATATTTGAGGGGGAAATCTTCCCCTCCATTCCACTCTTCTGTTTAATTTCACACGTTATATGACAGTCGACTTATTTAAATGTTAGGAAAAATATAAATTTGTGCAATCTTGCATTTTATAATATAATGATGATAATAAACACTGTGAGTTGCAGAAATCCAGTTTACAGTGATAGAAGATCTGTAGAAAAGTGAATTTGAATACACTTCAGAGTTTTAATTACGGAAATAGAAAATTTCAGCAGACACTCCACAAAAATTTCTATCTATGCTTATGGTAAGTATATTTACCCAAAGAACTTTTGAAGAACTACTTTTTAAAAAATATTTTTAGATACGTTTTTTGTATCATTTCTTATGTAGAATTCCTCCAACGTGCTAAAATATATTTATTAAAAATAATAACACTTTTTTTGAATCCAAAGTTTTATTCACATAAAAATTAAATAGAAAATTTCTATTTTATGTACTGCTGAGAGACTTGTTACTTGCATTAATTACATACAAACATTCTCAAACAAGTTACCCTTGACATAGTAATTATATGTAATTGACCATTTTTCTAAAAAGATGTGTGAGTTATATCTAATGGAAAGTTTTTTATAATAAAAATTATAGTAATACTAACATTTTGTTTTGCGTGTCAAAGTATGTTTTTAACTGACAGTCGAGTGCAGATGGCTTGCCTTGTATTGACACACTACACTGTCTTACTAAGTTGCATACAGTAAATAAATTCTAACTGGTGTATGCCTGAGGAACATCCACAGCTGTTGCAAAGAGCAGCTCTGTGAAAGATGCAAAGATATGGTGAAAATAAAAGAACAGTTAACATTTCATGCTTTCCTCATGGCTCAAGAGAAGCTCTGAGTTATGTCTTTTTGTACAGAAAGGAGACTTGTTAAATTATTCCATGGATGTTCTATAGTTCCAGTGAATCAGAAGAATTTAATAGGAATCTTCTTATGGAGAATTAAAAATGTTATTTTTCCAATAAATTAAGATAGTACTGTTGTACTTTTGCTTCAAATATTAAAATTAAATCTTTTTCAGTAACTTCAGTTTGTAAGGAAGCATAGTTTTTAAGGCAGAAATACTTGCCATAAAACTACAGAACAGCTTTCAATCATATGGGAATGCTACAAGTCAAAATCTTCATGGTTAGCTGAAGCATAATGTGATAAATTTAAAACTGACCATTGGAATGCTTTTTTGAATTTTCATCTTGCATAAGTTTTGCTATTTTTATGACAAATAAATAATCAGATTAAATGAATAGCCTAATGAAGTCTACTAGATCTCAACAACAACTAGTGAAAAATATCACTGCCCATGGCAGATGATTGTAACTAGATAATCCTGAAGATCTCTTCCAACAATCATTCCATGGTTGTTTGAATATTTTCATTTTCTAAGAAACTTTCTTTCACTGACATATATTTCTACTGATGCAACAAGCTCCGCTGAAAATAGGCTTATTATATTACTGTTTCACTGCTGTCCATACTGGTGCAACATTAATTCACTAGAGAAGAAATGCCTGATTTTCAAAAAATAAGCCATTGTGCTAAATGGAGTGAATCATTAGTAGCAGTGAACCCTGTGGAGATTCAAAGCTGGATCAAGACTGACTGAAGAGAAAATGAGAGGAATATGGCTCCCATCCTCAGCCATCAATCAATGAAAACCCCACGCCAGAGACTTGAACAACAGGGGAAGACTACTGAGTGTTCAAAGTCCTGGATTTTAATACTTCTTATTTTTTTCTGTTTTGTTCTTTATTTAATTACTCGTTTATTGTCAGTGCATTCAAGCTACTGCCTGGTTCTCTACAGTGTACTAAAATAATATCCTACACAAAGTACAGTATATTCATAAATGTACAGGATATTTTTTGTAGCTTATAACAAATTCAGATCCTTTTGTTGTAATAGGTTGCTGTAGACCCTTAAGACACATGCAGATTTCAAACTCCAACACTGTTTTCCGAAATCCTTTTATCACGTAAATAAATTTAGTCATTAATATTTGTATGATTTCTCATGGTAATATAGTGCCTTACTATTCAACTGTGTTATTTTTCTTATGGACATCTAGTGTGAGATATATCTTGGAAAAGCAATGCACAAATGTGAAGTGGGCCCACATCTAACTTGTGCACCGTTTCATCCAGCACTCATGTATGGATCAAAAATACAACACGTAGTCAGCCAGCACATGCATGGAGAATCTACAAACCATCATATTTTCTAGGTATGCATAGATCAATGCAAATAATGGATCTTATAAAAGATATTCTGGAGTCACTTGTTGCTAGTATCTGCACTATTAATACCAATCTTTGTGACCTTCCATTTAAAACACTCTTCAGGCCAGAAAACAATATTCAAGAGGTGAGAAAACAATGATCCATGTTGAATTTAAGGAATAGGAGCACAAATATTTCTTAGTAATTCTTGCTCAACTTTTAAGTCAATTTACCATACATTCAGTAAGATTTAATGGTTTAAATTGGTAAGAAATTTCATATGAATTCAATTTCTGTTTCAATTTTATTTTAAAACCATTTGACAGAATCAAGTTACATAAAAAATCCCACTTTATTTTCATTCTGCAACTCTGTTCTTAAAGTAAGCCAGATTATTCTCCAGATATTTGTTCAGGTGCATGGATATTTAATAGCAGTGCCAAACACAAGAAAATATCAATATAGGTGAAGAGGCAAACAAGAAATACAAGTTAGAAAGTGATTCTTGTTGTTTTATTCAGTGAGTGCTAGGGGTAATTTTCACCACTCTTTTTCCAGTAGGATGAAATATATTTTCATCTAGCTTGAATTTAAACTGTGGGCAAATTCTGATTTACTAATAGGTCTCTCAAAGTCTCAGATGCAAGGTATATACATTCAAATAGATAAAAATAGGCTAAGGACTTACATTCTTTTAACTTTTTGTCATTCTTGTGAATTGTGGGTGATGCTGCCTGTTCTTTGTGCCAGGATTAAAAAGTTATTATACATTCAAGAAAAAGACCATCAAAGAAAGAACTGTTATTACAGTAATAACATTAACTACAGAGGCAGGGTATTTATGCAGGAAGCAGAATAAATTTACTGAACTGTTATCTCAGTAGATATTTTAACTTATTGTAACATGATTTCATAGCATTAATGAGGTTTGTGTTCATTTTCTTCACAGAAGATACTAACACAGTCGTTAAGCATGAGTCATCCACCTCCAATGTAATTATCTCTGGATAAGAATTCTGCAATGTATTTATGATTCATTTTCCTATTACCTTACCACCTTGCATAATTCACATCATATCAATTAGATATATATAGAATAATCCGCAACAAAATCATCAACACAAAAGATAAAAATGCAAGTGGTAATGTACATTTTTGAAAGTAACAAAATAAGAATTCTTTATCATTTTTAAAGCTAGATTTTAATTCTTTTCAAACATCCAAATTCCAGAAAAATAATTTGATTGTTACTGAAGAAACCTCTAAGTGTTAGTGTTTGTTCGAATCTTACACTGGGAGTAATTTATCTTATGTATATGTACACACACTCATTAACATCACTTCAAAAGCAATGTATTTATTACCATGGAAACTACGAAGACATAAGAGCACAAAAATACAATTTAATAGAGCAAAGTCTCAGCCTAAAGGCACTATTTTTCACCATAGTCACCACCATTAGATATACATTTTCACCACCATTGAACAAGATCCTGCGTGCCACACTCATAAGGACCTTCATCAGCAGAGGTAACTGACTGTTGCTGTCACCACTACTGAAATGCATCACCCACCACCTCACTGTGCTCACAGCCACTGTTTGGTCTACAGAAATGTTCAGCAAGCATCAGTGAATGTGAATGGATGCCATTTTTTCTTATGGAAGAATTAGTGACGCATCTTTGCTTCATACTTACTTCCATGACAGGTGTCATTGTGTCAGGCTGCTCCTCTGCTACCATTTGTCATATGGCAACAAAATGTAACGGAATACTGACAGGAACATTCAACCTCTTCTGCCACTCCATCACCATTCACTCTTTAGGCCAAAATAACAAAACAAGAGGCACTACTTTTGGAGCAGCCCTTGTATTTAAACTTCTTTTTACTGTTCTAAATAAAACTGTAAATGCAATAGATTCTCTGCAGAGTACATACCTTCAGTATGGTTGCCTTAACCATAGTTATCTCTCTACTGACATTAGAAATAATGCACCGGAAAGAAGTGTCAGTGCACTGTATTGACTGAGTGCACTGAGGCAGAATAAGGAGCATTTTAACAGATTACTTAGGGTTATAAAGGTGAATCCTACAGCAAACCATGTTACTATGTATTACTACTACTCTTGACTCTCACCAGTAACATGTAGAAATCTGTCAGAGGATTTCAACAGGTAATTACCATCCTTTACACCTCAGAGAAAGGGATAATTTGCAATAAGTGCAAGTGCTTTATAATGGACAGCTGAAGGACATTCACATACCAAGTACTGGTAATAGGCATAGGCATCCAGTGTATGAGAAATAATGAGCACATTAACAATGTCCACAGGACAGACCTATGTTACATTTCAAATCATTTCTATCTACATCATGGAAAGTTTTTCCAGTGATTTAACATGTTTCTCCCTCACCAATTTTCTAAAAGCTAATGTGAGAGGCAAGCACAGGAAAAAGTTCTAGGGACTTCTGTATATTGTCATGGACAAGCTTATCACATTTTATAATAAGAAAGTGAAATGCCTAGACGTCAGTCTGAACTTTTTCTCCTCTATCAAACAGAAGTGCATTCTTGACTCCTTGGGGAATTCTTCTGTTTGCTGTTATGCTTCCAGATCAACACATCATTGTAGGTCAGGTTTGCTGTCAGCTGGAAATACAATACAGAGGCACCCTGGGGACTTATTCTCTTATGCATTGGACTTAAATAATCCAACGTCTTTTCAACAAGCATGGTATAAATGTCCTGATTTGTCTGCAAGAGAGCATCCTAAGGGTGAATTCATAGCTTTTTCTACCCCTAAACCACAAGCGTGCATTGGAGATATCTTAAAAACAAATGCAGCAGTAGACTACATTTTTGTTCAAGGTCAAAGGCAATTCTCTACATTTTTGATGGTTTCTTATTTGTATATACATTACACTATTATCAAAGGATTTTTTATAGAACACGCATTTTTATATATGGATACAATTCCAAATTCAGTTAGAAAGTGGTATTAGACTATATACAAGTTATGCAATTATAGTTTAATTGTTGTAGCAGATAATGAATGTGATTATCCACATATTGAGAACTTAAGTAAAGCAGTTGCACCCATAAAAGAGAAGGATATTAACTAAGATACAGTTATAATTTGCTTGCCTTGAACACAGATATTTGCATACCCAAATACTTAAGCAGTTTTTAGCCTTTTTGTAACACTATAACATTATTAACAGATATAACTACCAGCAAGCAGAGTTTGCTTGTAACAGAAAAACATAAATATACAAACAGCATGTAATTAAGAAATTGAAATGGAATTTTATTCCCATTAATAGAAATGGTCTAAAGGAAAAAGTGCAAGCAGAAAATCAGCAAGATAAACAAGGATTTAGAATCGGCAGGAGAGGAGTTCATTTCAAAAATGCATTTTCTTATTTGTTGTCTCTTATACTTAAGAAATGCATTGGAAAAATTTTAAAGGTAATACATCAGGATTTGCAAGAAATATGCCCAGATAAAACAGAAGACTCTGTACTGAAATAAATAATAAAAAAAGATGAACTATGTTGTGAACAAACATGATTATCTTTTTTGTTTTTGGAGAATGGCATAAGAAATTAAAAACCAACAGAGCAAATTATAAAACAGAGATGTTGGTTTCAGCTTTTCTTGTGGAAGAGTTCTCAAAAGTCTTGACCTTGACTTTGGACAAAAAACATAAAGAAATATAGTTGTCAGCATTAATCATAGGGTAGCAACTCTGCAGTACTTTGTATCCGTAGCTAATCTAGATTGTTAAGGATTAATTGTTTTTCTATTTAGTGGCAACAAATGATAATGAGTTAGTATTCAGCACTGGTGATCTGTTTTTTAATGACTATCAATCTAGTAAAGAGTTTTCCTCGCGTTTGAGAATGTCCTTTATCGATGATGATTTACCAGTCATTTAAACTTCTCTATTCTCCTAATTTATACATATACACATAAAATATGTCAGTATATAGTTTCAATTGAAATATAATCCATTGTCATTTTAAAAGTTAAGCTCTATTAAGAAAGGATAGACAAATGAGGGAAAGAAGACGACATCTTGTGACAGCATATTAATGTCTAGTTCTGGGCTTGTGTCCAGTTCTGGGACCCCCAGTACAAAAAAAGACAGGGATCTCCTTGAAAGAGTCCAGTGGAGGGTCACAAAGGTGATCAGGGGCCTGAAACACCTCTCTTATGAGGAAAGGCTGAGAGACCTGGATATGTTCATCTTTGAAAAAAGAAGACTCAGAGGGGATCTGATCCACATCAATAAATATCTAAGGTGCAGGAGGCAAAGGGGTGAGTCCAAACTCTTCTCAGTAGTGTGTGATGATAGGAAATTGTCACAAACTGAAGCATAGGAAGTACTGTGCAAATGTACATGGAAAGTTCTTCACAGTGAGAGTGTCAGAGCACAGGTACAAGCTGCCCAGAGAGGTTGTGGAGTCTCCTTCTCTGGAGTTATTCAAGACCTACCCGGATGCCTAACTGTGAAATCTCATCTAGCGAGCTACTTTGGCAGGGGGACTGGACTAGATGATCTCTAGAGGTCCCTTCCAACCCCTGAAGTTCTGTGACTCTGTGATCTCTAAATGCTTGCAAGTCACAGAAGTCATGCCCTTTATGGTCTGTGGAAATTAAGTAAGAGGGCAGTAAGTTCATGAAAAGGTTATGTTTCAGTGTCCTGATCATACTGACATTGTAATTAGGTGAATTACTTAACAAACTACATGACTAGATAGCCAATGAGAATGAAAGGTTCGCAGCCAGGTCAGTAAAACTACCCATATGATAAACACCAAACTCTATGTGAGTTAAATTGTACTCTTACTAGAAAAGAAAGTAAAATCAGGAAGTGGAATCCAGCAAGACACGAGTAGAGAATACAACCTGAAGAGAGACTTCTCTGGATTTTCTTTCAAACACAAGGGACTTACCGGCTAAGAAAGCAGAGAGCCTGAAGAGTTGAGTAATGAGGGCCACCATGAATACCACATCAAACAAAGAGTGACCTACTGAAAATGATGGACTTCAGAAAAAGCAGACCTAATGAGCACTGAAAATTGTTAAATGAGAAGTCCTGCAAAAAATTCAGAGGCAGAAGCAAGAGAAAAAGGAAACACTGACTTCCATATCTGTCCTCACACATTCTTTTACTCAGCAAAATTGCAAGCTACTAAAAATGGTTTTATGAAGACAGAAGATTTTAATGTTTCTTGCTTTAATCTTTATTTAAAAAAATAAAATGGAGAAGCTCAAGCCTCTATGTTTAGGAAAGAGTACTCAGCTTTATGAATACAAATTAAGATAGAAAGAACTAAGCAGTATTTCTGAAAGAAAACATCAAAGTTTATGTAATGTAATTCTTACAGAAGAAAATTAGTGATTTCTAAATAACATTCTTGTCTTCAGTTTGCTACTGTGTTCTGCATCAAGTTTAGAGCAAAACAATGAAAATGTGAAGAGTTCTGGGAAATTCACTGATGAGAAGTTAAAAATATTCAGAGGTGAGAAGGCTGAAGAGTTATACTATGGTAATCTTCAAACGGATTTTAAAAAATGCTGTGGAAAAAAAAAGGAACACAATAATGTATTCTTTTTTAACCTATAATAAACACTATAAAATCTAATGAGTGCAAATTTTAGCGAGAGCTTAAGAACACATGTAAAATACCATGATCTTTTGCTGGGATATAATGTTGGACCACATAAATTCAAAATGTCCATCCAGCACTATTTTTCCCTCATTTTTTGTAGAAAAAAAAATAAATCACTATATTGTTTAAAATATGGAAGTGATTGGAATTGAAATTTAAATGCTTAATACATAGATTAATCTCCACACAGAAATCTTATATTGAACTGAGGAAATGCAGACCATTCAGCATAGTTATGTTGATTGTTAATTTGGCAAGTGCTCGTGTATGTATGTATAAAATTACTTACTTGTGTATATGCCTATAAGATTTTATTTTATTTTANTGCTATCTGTTAACTAGAAATTTTGTATAGGAAAATGTTGGCAAATATAAATAATTTATATCTATGACAAATGCTGCAAAGATTCGTAATAACATTTATTTTATCAAGTCAGTCTTCAAAACCTGAGGAGATTGTATTTACATATAGAAGAAAATCAAGTAGTCTTTACTGGAATATCTATGATCTAGACTGGTTTACCTATCCTGCAGTGAATGTACCTTTATGAACCTGTGTTTCAAATTAATAAGGGTCCTTTCGTATACTGATGTTTTTCTGCAATAATTATTTTTAACCTGACATTTTTGATATTTTTGCACCTTTTTTCCTTTTACAGTTGGATAACATGTACATTCAAAGATATTTACACAAGTTTGAAAGAACTTTGAAGATTTTTTCTTAAAATGAGATATTACATCAAAACAGAAAAACAAAAGAAATGCCTGGAAATCTTGTTCAAGCTACTGTTTAAATACAGAAAGACATTGCCAAAATATTTTTGCAAAATGATGAATGACTCCTAACAGAGAGATTAGGAAAAGATGGGGCTGCATTCAGATGTAATCACATCAAAATATTAGGGTAAAAGAGCCAATAACAGTAGTTCAAGGTTAATAAAACCTCCTGATGTAGAGCAGATATGACAGTTGCTGACCTTCTAACTGGACTCAAGCAGCTCAAGAATTTAGACTATTTTTGATAAATCACTTCACACAAGTATTCCTTTTAAAATGGAAATATCTCATAGCCACCATGCAATAGAAGCCTTCTATTAGGGTTACGCCTGGGTTATGCCTTACAGGTGCATTATGGAGAAGAAAAATAAACTATTTATTTTTATTAACTAAAAATGTTTAAAATAGAAGTGGTCCAATAAAAAACAACTACTCCATGGTATTAAATAAAGTGTGGGATGCAGGTTCAAGCTGAACAAAGATGAGAAGTGTGTGAAGTATGAAATTTAAGTGAAACTTCTTGGGTACCTTTTTTCAGTCTATTGTTTTGTTAAAATTGATCATAGTTGGTGGCCAAATACAGAAAACTTTATCGCTAAGGAAAAATTCTGAAAGTTATTTTAATCCTAATCTGACAATTTATTCATTCTTAATGGCCACTGTTATGTTAAAAGCAATGATCAATCCCAACAAATACATTTATTTAGCTAAAAAAAAATAAAAAGAAGTGCATGCTTGATAAGTACTTGTCAAGTCCAGGTTTTAATTTTACTTCTTTGCCTTTAAGATGTCATTTCAGAACTTTTTTGAACTCAAGCATATAAGAAGTAGTCATACATATCAGGAGTACAGTTTTCAACTGTCTCTTTTGGTTTGCAGCGTGTTTTTGATCTGGTATAAAACCTGACTTCTCATTCTAAAAAATCTTAATTAGCTTATTCTAGAAGAGAAACATCAGCGCTCCATATTTTTTGTTTTATGGAGCATGGATTTTTAGTAAGAAAGCTTCAAAACTGAGCATGTGTAGATTCATGGTACACTGCTATGATCCAGTGGAACTTCACAGGTCTAAAACATAATGTAACTGTTACATTTTAGATGTTTTCTTTGATTCTTAGGTTTTACTGACAGCCATACTGTTTGTGAAAAACACCTCCGTGGTTTGATTTTCATTCCAAAGCATGTAGATATGGTGATTTCTTTCGATATGTAATAAAGAAAGAATATGTAATAAGAGAGCTGAAAAAAAAAAAAAAAACAGAAAAGAAAGTTGGCTAAAATATTTGACTGAGATAAGAGAAGCATTATTTCTGAAATTTTGTTGTTATCTGTTAGGAATATGTGCTATATTATTAATTATCACATTTTTCCTTTCACAGTATTTGGATACCTCAGCCAAATTAAGCCCCTTCGCTAAGAATTTTGCAACCACTATATAAAGTCTTGCAAAATAACTGATCGAATGTAACAGATAGATTAGAAATTGACATAAAATGTGGAAAATGAGAGGAACAATAGAAATATTTTAAGTTTAATTTTCAGTAATGTCATGAGTGTACAGTGTTGTTCAATTTAGTTTTTGGGTACCACATTTGATATATATTCCATTTGCGTTTCTCCTCAAAGGATTTTCCTTATACAGATGTTGTCAATTGCCTGACAGAAAAATACAGAATACTAATGCCTCAAGAGAGGCAGGGATGCTATTATAATCAAAATTCACTTAACTGTGGCTCTAAATAAACTAGCACAGAATTCTCAGAGAACATATCTCTTTCTTCATTTATTTCTCACTGGTATAGAACATCCATCTCAGTAGCATCTTCTATAGATAGTTGCTCAGAACCAGAGCTTTCATATTCACAGAATATATGCGCCAAAAAGAGTACATATTGCCTACTTTACATCTGCTGGTTTAGTCCCAGTTCCATATGCAGCCATTTCACAGAGAAAAAGGGGGAAAAAAAAGAAAAAAAAAAAAATGGAGAAAAGCAACACGGATTGAGCTATTACAGTTTGACATTAATTACAGCAGGTCCCATTGCTCTGGCTGTGCCAATGTCTTGTCCCCCATGAAAATCCACACATTAACATTTTGGTGGTCATTTGTCACATATAAGAAGTGATCTGTCAGATCACAATATTAATCATAGTCTTAATGGCATCTTGGGATCATACTTAACCAATTTAGTTTCCTTTACTTCCCATAATCACCTTTAGTTTGGCTGTGTCAATCCAGAAACTGTCCTGAACAGCTATAGTGAGTAACGTCTTTATTTTCCCCCTAGTAATGGGGGATAACTTCTGCCAGACATCTTGAATGAAAAATAAATTAATTAATAAATTAGAAGAATCTGTGATTTCTACTAAATAGTACCATCATAGTGTTTTTTCAGTTCTACTCATTTGTGCTGTCATTGTGATCATTGTTTGTATTAACATCAAGAAGTGGAAAATTGAGAATAAACATTTTTCAACTTGTTTTGGAAAAAGCTTTCTGAACAGCATCAGCTGTCAGCACTGACAGCTTTCTTCTCCCCCAAGATTTGTTTTTTTAAGTTGTGTCAAGAGGCACTTGCCTTTTAAAATAACACAATGTGGAAAATCATTATAAAATGAAGCAATCAAGTTTTGATGATCTGTTTCCTCTTAATTGACAACAGTGAAAAGTTATAGTAGTGCAGCTGTCATATTCTTTCACTACATTTATCTTCCAGAAAAAGAAATAATTCCATGATTTCTTCCATGCTTGTTAACTAGTAGGATATAAATGGGGAAAAGACTGCAGCTTCTTTCAACTTTCTGTAAGTAACTTTTTAAGCCAAGAGGAAAAGTAGATAAAAAATAATTCATGAAGCTGAATTTGAGATGATGTTTATTCCATACTGCAGATGGAACAGTTTTTATGGGAAGTTCTATTTCACATTTTGAGCAGCATTAGTAGTAACTGATCATTATTTTGATTAAGTGACATTCATTGGTCCATTAGAAGAAATTAACTGTTGAGTGGCTCTTGGAAACTGCAGGATATTCATGTTGGCTTGTACTGGCATTTTAGCATTCTGTTTTGTATATATCACAGAATCACAGAAACACAGAATGCCAAGGCTTGGAACTGACCTCAAAAGATCATCTAGTCCAATCCCTCTGATTTTAGAAAATATAAGTATTGTGCTCATTGTGAACAACTATATTTTTTAATGAATTGTCCTTAAATTGCATATTAAGGAGCAAATTCATTTTGTTACAGTTTGGTGAAGAATGCTGAAGATTGAATGCAACCTTTGAATGAAAGCACAAACAATCCTTCACCGAAAAATTTATTTGTGTCTGAATGAAGGTTCATGTTTATACAGGTGATGTATTTTATTTTTTTCAGGACAGACTTGAACAGTCTCAGGTTCTGCAACATTTTTTATTTTTTTTTTCANAACATCAAGAAGTGGAAAATTGAGAATAAACATTTTTCAACTTGTTTTGGAAAAAGCTTTCTGAACAGCATCAGCTGTCAGCACTGACAGCTTTCTTCTCCCCCAAGATTTGTTTTTTTAAGTTGTGTCAAGAGGCACTTGCCTTTTAAAATAACACAATGTGGAAAATCATTATAAAATGAAGCAATCAAGTTTTGATGATCTGTTTCCTCTTAATTGACAACTGTGAAAAGTTATAGTAGTGCAGCTGTCATATTCTTTCACTACATTTATCTTCCAGAAAAAGAAATAATTCCATGATTTCTTCCATGCTTGTTAACTAGTAGGATATAAATGGGGAAAAGACTGCAGCTTCTTTCAACTTTCTGTAAGTAACTTTTTAAGCCAAGAGGAAAAGTAGATAAAAAATAATTCATGAAGCTGAATTTGAGATGATGTTTATTCCATACTGCAGATGGAACAGTTTTTATGGGAAGTTCTATTTCACATTTTGAGCAGCATTAGTAGTAACTGATCATTATTTTGATTAAGTGACATTCATTGGTCCATTAGAAGAAATTAACTGTTGAGTGGCTCTTGGAAACTGCAGGATATTCATGTTGGCTTGTACTGGCATTTTAGCATTCTGTTTTGTATATATCACAGAATCACAGAAACACAGAATGCCAAGGCTTGGAACTGACCTCAAAAGATCATCTAGTCCAATCCCTCTGATTTTAGAAAATATAAGTATTGTGCTCATTGTGAACAACTATATTTTTTAATGAATTGTCCTTAAATTGCATATTAAGGAGCAAATTCATTTTGTTACAGTTTGGTGAAGAATGCTGAAGATTGAATGCAACCTTTGAATGAAAGCACAAACAATCCTTCACCGAAAAATTTATTTGTGTCTGAATGAAGGTTCATGTTTATACAGGTGATGTATTTTATTTTTTTCAGGACAGACTTGAACAGTCTCAGGTTCTGCAACATATTTTTTTTTTTTTCAAAATTGATTTATAAAATGGCTAGACACAAAAGCCACATTCAAATTGTGATTTGAGTATAAAGAGATGGCACTACTGCTGTACTATATTGACATTGCTATGGTTTAACCCATCAGACAGCTCAACACTACACAGCCATTCACTCATTCCCTTACAGAGGGATGGGAGAGAGAATTGGAAAAATGTAAAAGTTGTGAGATAAGATGAGTTTAATTAGAGATTAAGGAACAGAAATTCTAATCTGGAATTTTAAGCAGCATAATAAAGTGCAAAAATATTTATACTCTATAAAGAAAATAAAATTCTTCAATAAGAAATTTCTGACTATTTTATAAAATTTATGGTCAGGGTAGGGAAATAGCAGAGTTAAGAGTGGAGGCTGGAGGGCAGTTATTTTAAAGACAATATAAAGGAAAATTTTTAAAAGGGAAAAAAAACATTTTAACATTTAATCTAAAATATAAGATCTTTGTTAACAAGGTTGTTTGGGAGAGGACTAACCACTGTTAATGTTGCTTGGCATTTCTTTGAGGGAGGTGTTAATTTTGGTGTTCGAAAGGTATCTGATTTTGGTAATGTCATCATTATGAGTAGTGTTTATATTAGGGTATTCTTTATATAGTATAGAATTGATCTAATTTCCAATTTAATGTAACCCTCAATGTAATTCCTATCTATCTCTTCATATTTTTGTTGACTTTTCTTTATTATTCCCTTTTATCTCTGCAAGATGCAAAGCAGAGCAGCAAAGATGATGAGAGTAAATCAGGAAAATCAACAAACTATCTCCCTGTATATATTGTAAGAAAATCCCCTTAAATAAAAACTCTGAAAGCCAAATCTGTGTGGCAGATTAGAACAAGATGACTGTGTTATCCTTCATTTCTTTAGACTAAGCTCAGAGACAGAATGAAGAGATTGTACATACAGGCAGAGGAGAAACAAATGTTAAGAGTAAATAGCCATTCAATGAAATGGAGGAACAGCAGATAAAACAAACAAAAACAAACAAACAAAAAATCCAACCTGCATATTATTCCAGAATCCATGAAAATTGTGGAGAATTATAGGTCAAGGCATGATTTTCAAATGACTTACAATTTTACAGGAATAGTTGGAAGTCAGATGGAGAAGAAAGAAAACTATGATTAAACTGAATTACATATGCATTTTTCTCTTTACACATACAGAGACGAAGAATCTTTATAGAAAAATATGGACTATATTTTACTGCAGTACAAGTCAATAATAACCAGATTTTCTAAATCTAATGATATTGGTTTCATTAAATGTGAGGAATGCAAAATCCTACTAAACAAGGAACCTTCTGGAATGAAAAGACTACATTTCATTCATGAATACTTTTGGTATGGTCACATTAAGTATGTACATTCATTTTGATATGTATTTACAGATATTTTTAATTATAAGATCACATTTAAGAGAAAGAAACTCCTGAGTTACCAAGGTCTTGAATAACTGTTCTTCCTGCAGAAAACTCTCATTTCACCCCAATTTTGATTCTGTGCACACTCTAGAGGGAGTTGATAACTACTGAATTGAACTTAAGCTTGGTCTTTGTTCAGCACTTAAAATAGAGTATTGATTTTGACTTTCCTAGTTCTCTTGCTCTTTGTCACAATTGTCCTTTCTCTATTTTACCCATTAACCATTACCACATTATGTATTTTTCTTTTTCTTATTCTGAATCTCTTCTGCTCTTAAAAGAAGGAACTTTTTTTCTTTTTGTTTGTTCTATGTTTCATTTCCATCCTGGAACCACATATTACCCTTTCATGTGATTCATGCCTGTCTGGTCTTAGGTGAAACTCAGTTCAAAACTAGATATCTAAATTTAGGTGCCAAAATGTGATATTTATTCAACCAGTACAGTAAATGTAGATCAATCTAATCAGCTGAGCCTTAAGGGACCTTCAACCACTTGTCAGAATCTATCTTCTGACCAAATAACTCTCTAGATGCTGTTCACGGTATTTGTAGAGTTCTGTTAGGTGAACTGGGAGATTACATACCTATTGTATATGTACATCTTCATATGGGCGTTCAAAATTAGATGCCCTAGGCTAAAGCAAAAACACAATGCATTTATTATTTCTTACTCCTCAATATCCCATTAGACCAAAGGTAAAAATAAGAAGTAACCATTTCATGGCATTTCAGTGCTGATTTCTTATTATAAATCATTTTACTATGGTACCGTGTTTTTATTTTTTGATGGAGAGGGCTTTGGAGAGCTACTGAAAAATACTTTGTTAATATTAAAATAGTAGAACTTTGCAAAGATATGTAATAAAGTAAATGCTGTGGTGCTTTGTTTTCAAACCTGTTGTCATCTTAAAACCTAATCCACCTTCCGGCAAGTCTGACAAAAACCTGTGTTTGACCTTCAATAACAAATGTCAGTGTCTGATTCTGAAATTGTTTTCTCTGATGATAAGATGTAGCTACAACCAGACTCCATGTGCTACAGCTATAAAAGGGGACTGAAATATACCTGAAATTATTTTCCACTTTGAACGTACAGCTTATTATTTTTATTTTATTTTTATTTTAAGTCTGGCAGACCTAGTTTTTAGGAAGGGTCTTCTGTTTTTGTGGTTGGACTGTGAAGTGCTGTTCCAGGATACTCAAACAAATGTGTAAACAAATGTGGTTTAACCTAGTAGGTAGCTCAACAACACACAGGCATTCACTCACTCCCTTGGACTGGGATGGGGGAGAAATGGGAAAAAGGTAAAAATTGTGGGATGAGATAAAAACGGTTTATCTGGACAGAAAATGAAAGGCGAAATGATCACTTCTTCTATTTAGTACCCAGCATTTTGAAGATGCTGAAGACAGAGTTGCATTTAAGAAATAATTTTGCTCTGGTATGAAAATTGTTAGTATGTATTTTATATTCTATTCACTATTAGTCTTTGCTATTCATCACTAGTCTTTACTCCCTAATGTAGAGTGATTTTCCCCAAAGGATCTGCCACCCTGTGCTATTTACATTATAATACTGTTCTGCTTATCTGTTCCCTTACCTAGTAAATTAGATTATTTGTTTAGTTGGAACAGAATTATTAAATATGTGGACCGTTTGAGGAATTTGAAGTAAGTGAAAATGGTTTCAGTACATTGTGTGCATTTTAGTTTTAGTGTTAAGAATTAGGACCAAAAAAAAAAAAAAAGGAAACACCAAACCCAACAACAACAATTATAATCAAAACCAACCAACCAAGGAAAAGCCCACAAACATATGTCCTTTCTTCATAGCACTTAGAGAACTTAGAATGACTGCTGCTACTCTTGGGAAATTCTGTTTTTTTAAGATGAATCGGAGAGATGGAAGCAGACAAGCATGATGGCTGGCAGATAAAAGTTGAATTATGTTTGATGTTCAGTATCCCATGAGGAGCATATTGTATGCATACATTCAGTTAAATCCACTGGGGAATAGCTTGAAACTATTTGCCTGTGTTCTGTATGACTGGAGAGTTACCAATTAACATATATCAGTCCCCTCACCAGTTCATAAGAGCATACAAAGCTAAAATAGTATGATAAACAGGAACAAAGAACAAACATAATCATCTTTAAGAAGGAAATCATTGCCTTCACCTGCTTTTTGCACCACAGTCAGAATCTTCCCCTAAAGTTTATAGATGTATAAAGAGGTATAAGGATTTGTAAGAGACTATGGATTGTAGAAATACACCTTTTCTATGTTTCCAGTTTTGCCTTCAGAAATTGTCATGCACTGCTTATAATACAGATTAGCCAGCAGTGTATTTAGTGATGTGGTGTAATGTTTAGATATACTGGTTAAAAATGAAACTAACTTCAGATTTCCAGAATTTAGTTGAAATTCATAAAAGCCTTTCCCTTACATAAGCACATGATGTATTTTTTGTAAAGAAGTATAAAAAATAAATGATATCATGTATGATTTATTGTAGTCAAGAGTGTAGTGTAGTCAAATGCCAAGAGCTTACGCTTTACCAGTAAACGGTCTTTATCTCAACTCATGAGTTTCTGTGCTTTTACCTTTCTGATTCTCTCCCCCAGCCCACTGCAATGAGAATGATCAAGTGGCCGTGTGTTGCTGAGCAGCCTGCTGGTGTTAAACCACAACAGATACTAGTTATCAGAGTTACCCATGATGAGCAGCACTATGCTTGATCTCAACAGAGAATAACAACACATATCTATCATTTTGTCTTGCTTCTTTTCTATCAGGAACACTGGACAGGGGCAGGCGGGACAGGCGAAGGAGCACCCTTATAGTCAAAGAACTGAATCATCCTTGTGTTACTATGTCTGCACCCACTCCTAGCCTGGTAGCATCAACAGCTTCCTGCTGCTTCATAATATCTCATGTAGTTGTTTTCTAGTGCATTGATACCAAGGCCTGAGCATGAGTCATTGCACAGGAATCACAGGATTAGTTAACAGTTCTCAGCATCACAAACATCCCAGCAGATGTATGGCACAAGTCCCATCTTTCCCAAAGGCTAGGTATGAAGGCATCCACACATGGAATAGATAAAAATCTGATCACATCCCTGAAATTCATCCTGCAAATGAGTCCACAGAAATTCAAAAAAATGTAGAACAGGGATATGAAGGTTTATAGTCAATTCTCACTTAGACAAAATGAGTTTCTAAAAATATCAGTATCAAAATTAGCTTAACTCAGACTAACATCAGAGTATCTATTTTGAAATTGGAACCTAGATTTAGCTAATGACATTTGCTGAGGTTTTATCAAACATTTTATCTCCTTTCGTACAGACTGCTTATCATGTTTTATTTTTTCCCTCAGGACTTGAGTTATTATGTTTCTAAAGGAGGAAAACTGAATAATTAATCTGGAAACATGTTTTATTTTTCATTTACATGAATTTTAGGATTGTAAAATGTCCAGTAATTACAATCCATCTAAATATTATTGTAAATACTGCGAAACACTGCTTACTGTGACAGCCTTGTGTATGGGGGAACAAGTGTACTGCTAGGGAAAGGAGTTCACATTTATTTCATTTAACACAGAGGTGTAGGAATCAGACATTTTAATCCTATTAATGTGACTTCTAGCTTCTTTGGTACAAAATTTAACTTTTCAAGGCCCCATTTCACAGAGTCATAGAACTGTAGAACCTTAGAACCATAGATTCATAGAAACATACATGTTGGAAAAGACCTCCAAAATCATCTAGTCCAACCATCCACCCAACACTAATACTGCCCACAAAACCATGTTTCTTAGTACCACATTTACACATTTCTTGAACACCACCTAGGGATGTGACTCAACCATCTCCCTGGGCAGCCCAGGCCATTCCAAAGCCTGACCACTCTTTCTGAGAAGTTTTTCTTAATATCCAACCTGAACCTTCCCTGGCACAACTTGAGGCCACTTTCTCTAGTCCTATCACTGTTATGTGGGACAAGATGCCAACTCCTACCTTTCTACAGCCTCCTTTCAGGTAGTTGCAGAGGGCAATAAGGTCTCCTTTCACCCTCCTCTTCTCCAGACTGAACAATCTCACTTCCCTCAGTCGATCCTTGTAAGGCTTGTGCTCCAGATTTATTATCTGCTTTGTTGCCCTTCTCTGAATATGCACCAGGGCCTCAATGTTTTTTAAAATTTTTCTTTTAATTAGGATACCTACATCTATATGTTTGAGAGCAGAGTGTCCTAGAAAACTGGCATACTGCTGTTGTCTGTGTTTAGGAGTAGAGCCACCATGGCAGAGCTGAGGATTTTTCCAGCTTTATTTCACAGAATTTAGTAGTTGAGATTCAACAGAAAGAGCTAAAAATGAGCATAAAGAATGGTGGTTAAAATGCTCTTCTGTTGCATGTGGCACATGCTCCATGGCCTGGTTGCCAGGCTGGCCACTGGTAGCCTGCTCACTTGAACGATATGTCAATCTACTTTAACATCCTCCGTGCAACATTTAAAATTTTGCTGGTTTTGGAAAACAACCAACATAGTTCTACAAAGTGTTTGACTAGTGTGCTAGTGATAGCTATGATTTCTTCCTCGAGAAAAATACCGTAAGTGCTGAAGCATTTGGGAACTTCATAGTTAACATCTGCTTCCTGCTTGCTTGTGTCTCACACCTGAGCTGTTACAACTTATGTCTCATGCATGTCTTTGAAACTTTTTCAATGAATGACATTTAGACCTTTCTGACCACTGGAAGACCACTGGAAACATTATTATTTTGCCAGTGGAGGTTAAGTTTGGATATCTGGAAAAACTTCTTTACAGGATACATCAACGTGTGCTGAGGGAGTTGGCAGAGGTGATTGTTGAACCACTCTCTATCATCTTTGAAAAATCTTGGAGAATGGGAGAGGTGCCTGAAGACTGGAGGATAGTCACTGTCACCCTGTGCTGCGGAATCTTAGGGTCCGACCTGAGGCTGGATCGATTGCTCACGGAGTGGGGATGCACGACAGGACTCAATATGTGTGATCAAGCATCCAACTTTTTTTTAGTAACACACAGATTATATAGTTTCTCTATAGTTTCTCTCTAGCGAGCATACCAGTTTATCGTCGGTTGCCAGAGAGTTGCTAGTGATAGTTGTTGAGCATGTTACTACAACGCTGAAAGTTGCTAGGCAAGGTATCGACAACGCTGCTAATTGCTAGGCAAATGCTAGGCAATGTATACAACAAACACTGAGTAGTTTCTAGGTATAGCAAACAACAAAGCAGTCCCATTACTCTTGAGTCCCATTGTTCAGATAAGTTTCACCTTGGGCTGCTTACTGCTTAGCCCAAGGATATTGTGACCTTCTACCGGTATCTAGTACCTTTTCCATAACTATGCAGTATGTACTGCCACTTAGGCTATACTTGTACATATCGTCATGGCCACCCTGCTCCTGCAGCCATTCTCCAACACCTCTGGTCTTAAAAAAGGACAAGAAGGAGGATCTGGGGAACAACAGCTAGTCAGCATCACCTCTATCCCAGGAAAGGTGATGGTACAGCCTGTTCTGGATGCCGTCTCCAAGCAATTGAAAGAGAAGAAGGTTGTCAGGGGTAGTCAGCATGAATTCACCTGGGGGAGGTCATGCTCAATCAATTTGATAGCATTCTATGATGTTATTACTGGCTGGGTGGATGTGGGAGAGTAGAGGATGTAGTCTACCTTGATTTCTGCAAGGCATTTGAAGCTGTCTCCCACAGCATCCATACAGCAACACTGAGGAATTGTGGAATAGATGAGTGGACTGTGAGGTGGGTTGAGAACTGGCTGACTGGCAGAGCTCAGGGGGTGGTGATCAGTGGCGCAGAGTGCAGTTGGAGGCCTGTACTTAGTGGTGTTCCTCAGGGATCGGTGCTGGGTCTGGTCCTGTTCAACACCTTCACCAATGACCTTGATGAGGGGGTAGAGTTCACCCTCAGCAAGTTTACTGATGATACAAAGCTGGGAGGAATGGCTGACATGCCAGAAGGCTGTGCTGCCATTCAGCAAGACCTGGACAGGCTGAAGAGTTGGGCAGAGAGGAACCAGATGAGTTTTAACAAGAGTAAGTGTGTAGTCTTGCTCCTAGGGAGGAATATCTGCATGCACCGGTACTGACTGGTATTGAGCTCTGAGAAGAGGGACCTGGGTGTACTGGTGTATGACAGGTTGGCCATGAGCCAGCAGTNTGACTGGTATTGAGCTCTGAGAAGAGGGACCTGG
>VXAB01005286.1:0-12046 GCA_013399175.1 Odontophorus gujanensis
AATACAGATACTGAGTAAAATGGGGAAGAGTACATTCAGTGAGACTGACACCACAATCACTACGAGCACTGGATGAGCATTGAGAAAATGCATAATGAATTCAAAGGAGACGCCAGGAGTCTGTTTAAAAATCACAAGTTCCATAGAATTAACAATTCCATCTGGAGTTACTCCCTCTGGAACTGAATGCCACATCATATACAAAAACCAGGTAGGTATTTCCGTCAGTGTTTTTTGTTTATCATATAGAGACCAAGCTCCATGGATCAGACTGGCAAACTTAATTAAGTCCCAGTACGTTCTGAGAATTACAGGGGAAAAAAAATGATGAAATGCACTCCCTTTAAGAGCGGTTTAAAGAGGCTTATACAGAACTTTCTGCAGACCTCAGCTTGGACTTCTCAGTTGAAAGATCATTCCTCCAGGATGATTGTGCAGAGATGGGGATGCTGAGCTATATTGCTGCCATAGGTTCTGTCTTGTATTAGCTGTGGGTGTTACATTGCAATGAAAGTTCATGACAAGGCTGTTTGAATATGACAGTCAAAAAGGAAGAGTGTGGTTGTCACCTGACTGGGCTCAATCTCACAGGTACTAACATGCAGTGTCCCTGCAGGGCCCTGCTGGAGAAAGAACTGGAATCTGTAGGAATTCGACTGAATAAAAGCAAACCAAATATCTACTTCAAGGTGAGGTTTCCTGGGCTGTTACAACCACAGCTTGTGTCAGGCTGTTTAATGAAAGCCAAGTCCACTGTGTGCTGCCCTTTGTGTGAAGCAGGGAGTGGGTTTTGCAGGCTGTTCTTAAGTTGATTTATTGTCTTGCAGCCGAAGAAGGGTGGAGGTATATCCTTCAACTCAACTGTCACACTAACTCAGTGCTCTGAGAAGTTGGTACAGCTCATCCTCCATGAGTATAGTATCCTTTTCCTAAAATGAGGGGCACTTGAACCTCAAGTCTGCAGCTCTCGGGCCAAGTGATACCTGCTGGGGGATGGCCTTGCTGTGCTTGGTGGGGTAAGAAGAGGGCTGGGTTGTTGGTTTTTTTTCCATCTTTGTTCCCTTCTTCCAAGCTGCACTGGGCAGGCTCAGCCCATTGGCTCACAGCTGTGTTTAGGCATGCTGGATTTGGACCTTGACAGTGTTCCCCTCAGAAATCTTCAATGCTGAGGTCCTTTTCAGAGAGGATTGCTCCCCTGATGAGTTCATTGATGTGATTGTAGGCAACAGGGTCTACATGCCATGCCTTTACGTGAGTACCTCAAAAACAACCTGCTTTCTGCAGCACCAAACATGTCTTTACAGAGGGAAGCTCTGGGTCTTCCTGATTCTTAAAGCAGTAACGATTTGGGGATGAGGAGGTGGGTGTTTTCTTGCTATTTATACCTGCTCAGCTGTGCTGTGTGCTCTCGCTGTGCCCTCTAGTGGCTGGCTGCCGTGGAGCAGCGTGAGCTGTGGCGTGGAGCCTTTTCTGCTGCCAGCTCTCCATTTGAGTTCTTGTAAATATTTCCTTGAGCTGGAGGTCATTTAACAGCTCTGTTTGATAATGACTGGGCCTGGAGTTAAACTCCTGATGCTAGAAAACACGTTGCTAGTCATCCCAAATGGAGACCTAAAAAGTTGAGGTCTAAAATTATATTTAGGTTCCTGAATTTCAGCACATTATTTTATTAAAAGCCTTGGCCTGCCCTCTGGCTGATGGGATCCATGTTTCTATATCAGATGCTGTCACTACCATGTTACACCTACATGTACATCCCTGTCTTCCTTGCAGTGCTGCTGAACTGACATCCTAAGAAGTGCACTGTTTCTCATTTGACTTAGGTTTATAACAAGATTGACCAGATATCTATGGAGGAAGTGGACCGTCTTGCTCGGAGACCCCACAGTGTTGTAATCAGGTAGGAACCTGTGCATTGCTTGACATGAATGGGTTGGTGGTTCATCTCACACCTCTTTCTCCAGCCTCTCCCAGGAAGGAGCTTTTTCTGAGGGCTGCCTGCAGCTGCTGGAGAGAGAAGCAGAGAGCCATTGTGCAGCTTTTGCAGGCTTCCTTCCCCAAGTGATGCAGGCTGCTTGCCCTGCAGATGGTGTGAGGAAGCCAAAATAAGTCACTGACTCATTCCCTTGGAAGTGCTGATATATCTGATCGGGGCTTTGCTGCTTCAAAGCTACTTTCCCTTCTGAAAGCCCTATTAATTTCATCTTGTGCTTTTCCTGTAATGACATCATTACAGACTTCTCCCCTTGTACCCTAGCGCTGTAATTAGGTGTTTCACTTTGTTCTTCTGGATCTCTAAATTACAACAGCAATAAACACAGAGATTTTCCTGGTGTTTTACAGCTGTGGCATGAAATTGAACCTGGACTACTTGCTGGAGAAGCTCTGGGAATACCTGGCACTTACCTGCATCTACACCAAGAAACGAGGACGTAAGTGGCCTTTAGCTGAGTGGGAGGTGTGAAAGGCACAAAGGGCTGCTGCTCACCAAACACAGGCTGCCATCTCTCCTTGGATGCCTGGCTCTGAGAGATCTCGTGTCTTGCAAATGCCACAGTTACCTGCTCCCTAGCCACTTTTCAGCATTAACTCTTGGGAAGTACTTTCTATTACATGTGACGCACCTGTTCATTCTGCACTAGAAGAGCTGGATTTTTATAAGGCTTTGCATGATGCTAGCATAAAGAAATAAAGTTTGCAAGTTCTGGGCTGGAGAAGGGGAGTTGTGAGAAAGCTATTGCCTGTGACATGGTAACTTCTTGTTGGTACTGGAGTGTGGACAGAGGAGGTTCAGTGCTTTCAGCTACTTGGATGCCTCTTGTGTCTGGGAGGCTGCTGGCAAGTAACAAGGCAAGGAACTGGGGCATAGGAGGCACGAAGCAGTGTGGCACAGTGTCAGCATGTTATTAGAACACACTCAGTGAAAAACCAGTGCTTATTTTCTTTTCCCTTGTTTGCTTTTCCATAGAGAGACCGGACTTCACAGATGCCATTATTCTACGGAAGGGAGCTTCTGTGGAGCATGTGGTACTTTCTCTGTTATTTATAATGGATTATCTGTAGAAGGCAGCTTGGAGCCTGCTATGATTTATTGGTGCTTTTTGGGATATGTCAGTGCTTAGTTGGGCTTCTCCTGTTGTTACCCTCACTGGTTCTGCTTCTGGTTTCTTTCCTCACTGCTATAGAAGATTTATTTTTTTTTAATTACTTGATTCAGAGCAGTGAAAAATCACATGGAAGCAGCAAAACAGAACTTTTGGTGGACTATAGATTCTGTGCATCTATTCTGCATTTCAATTGCTGCTAACTGGCTTCTAAAGCCACTGTTGTCATTTCTGACATAGATATGAGTTGCTTCTAAATCCTGAGTAATGGGCAAGTTGTTCACAGAGGGTCACTGAGCTGTTTGTCTGTCTGTCTTACAGTGCCACCGGATTCACAGATCATTAGCCAGCCAGTTCAAATATGCCTTGGTATGGGTAAGTGTTTAACAGCAGACGAAATCCTTGTCCTCATAGGTCTCTGGCTGGTCATCTTCTAACCCTTCTCTCTGTTTTTCTTTAAAGGGGACAAGCACAAAATACAGCCCTCAAAGAGTGGGCTTAACCCATATGATGGAGCATGAAGATGTCATTCAGATCGTAAAGAAGTAGCTCTCTTTGCTGCTCTTTGCTGGTGCCTGGCCTTGTCTTTAATCACTAGAATTGAATCTGACCACATAAAAGCAAAACTAAACAAAAAAAAAAAAAAAAGGAGATGGGTTCCACAGCCAAGAAAGCGAGAAGGCTTCTGTGAAGCTCCTTCTCTTGGAGAGAGGCTTAAAATGAGGCTACTGTACATGCAGGTGGGGATGGGGAAGATGAGTTTCCATCTTGCAGCATTTCAGGCGTGGTAATGGTTCTTAAATACAAAAAAAAAAAACAAAAGAAAAGAAAAAGGGAGCCAATTCTTCTAGGGGACAGTTCCTGCAGCCAGCAACATCCTGCCCCAATAAGACTTGCACACGTGTCTGTGTGTTAACCTACCAGTGGCTTGCTCAGCCAGTGGAAAGTTCATGGGTTTGTTTGAACAGATGTGGCCCTGTGCTTTGGAACAGAGGAACCAGAGCTGGGAGAACATTGCTGGTGCTTTGCTGCTTATCTATTCACTTAATTTAAGTGTTGGTCTGAAACAGATAACAAAGTTCCTCCTCTGCTCGCTGGACGTGTTGTCTCTACTTCAGTCTGAGGCAAGCCCTGGTGAATTTATGATGGTCCCTCAATTACATTAAAACGTGGCACTGTGCTTCCTGGTAGTTCTGCAGAGGGATTTGTAGGACATCCTTGTCCAACTGATACTGAGAGGTGAGAACTGAAATCTTGTTAAGTAGTGGTTAACCTGGCCAAACTGCAGCAGGGTACAACCAGAGAGAGCCATAGGCTGCAGTGAGGGTTCACTTATGGCATTATCATGATCCGTGGAGTGATCTTGGGAGTTTCCTGCCTGTTGGTCCCCAGGAGCATTGCTGGGGCTGTGCTTCTTTCTCAGTCCTGCCTCTAAATTCCCATAACAGCTCTCTGAGCTCGGCACCATCCCATACCATGGGTTTTACCCCAGCCCTGTTTACCAGTGTTTCTTGTTTGGATATTTTTCCTCAGAAATCTGGGATTTTTCTAATCATGCTTTTTCATTAAATATTGATGCTAAATGATTCAGAGTGCCTGATAGAGAGCAGCTCTTTCCTTCTGGGATCAAGAGTTGCCGATAGCTTTTATTTTCTTTCATTGGAAAAGAGTTAGGTCTGACATGGATTGTTGACTGTGAGGACAGGTCTGATAGCAAACTTGTCTGAGCAGGGCTCCTTCCCTCTTCTGTGTTCCTCCCCACCCCTCACAAACTGAGCAGAAATGGAAGGAATATTTTATTTGAGAAAATAAAGATTGCTATTTCATGTGAGCCATGGATGTCTGCCTGCCGTGGTTTGGCAGTTTGGTGTGTTCTCTAACTCTCTTTTTACCTTTGGCCCCCTGAAGAATGATGGTTGCTGCTGCAGGAGGTGGTGAGGTGGAATAGATGGTCAGGCAGCAGTGAGAGGGCTCTGAGGATGGAGAGGACCTCTGCAAGGTGACGTGGGAGACAAACACGGTACTATTCACAGTACCCAAGCTGAGAAGGTGACTTTGAACTCTGTAAGTTCCCTTCCCTGTTCCTGGCTTTGTTCACAGCTGGAGTGCAGAGCAAATCCCAACCATGGTGGCAGCTAGCAGAGGATGAGCTCCAAATTAGCAGCATTATGCCTGGCTGCAGACAGCAAGCACTGCTCTGTGTGAGTCGGGGGGGGGGATGCCGTTCCAGCACATTAACTTGCCCTTTAGATTTCCTGTGAAGGTTGCACAGGCGAAGAGCCTCCCACACAAAGACTTCTTTTGGTTTCGTTTTGTCCCTGACTTTCTGGCTCTTTAACTCCAAACCATGGAGGTGCCAACCCCCAGCACACGGCTGGGGCTGTGGGTACTGACTGTAACTGGGGCAATGGTGGATGCTCCTGTGAGTCTGGAATGCACAGTGTAACCTGCCCAGTTAGTGCCCACCTCATTGTGTTCACTTTTAAAGCTGACTGGCCCAGCAGACCATCGTTAAAACCTCTCATTAGCCTTGCTGCTCACTTAGGAAATTGTGCATTCCACCCTGTTTAGAATGAATGGTAGGTGATTAAATTGGGAAAGCGGATGGAGTGGAAGTAGTGAAACCAGAAGCTAGTTTCTTCTCTGAAGCAAGAGTAGCTGTTTTTGCAAGCAGGTTCATAGCTGTGTTTGAAAATGCGTGCATTGTAATTGCAGTGCTCATTCTTTCAGACGGCTTCCATAATTGTTCTGTGCTGATGCTAAAAGCTGCAAGCATTGCAGTTCAGTGCAGCAGCAGCAGGTTTGCCTGAAGATCTCTCTCAAGGGGTGGGTGGGAAATCACTGCAGCATTTGTGTTGTACCAGAACCTTGGTACTGGGGTTGGGTCTGCTGCTCTGCATTGCAGCTGCTGCCATCTCTCTGCTCTCCCAGCCCTGCTGTGCCCTGCTCCTCCAGGCTGCCCCTGGCCTGCCCTGCCCCCTGCCTGCGGTGTGGGGCTGCGTGTGGCTGCTGAGCAGTGCTCCAGGTGTGAAGTGGGGTGGAGCAGCTTTGACACAGTCCATCAGCCACCCTCCATCTCATCGTGGAAACAGCAAAGGCCCGAGGCGTGCTCTGTTTAAAATGCTTGTTCCAGGCAATCAAGCAGGTTTGATTGGCTGAACACTCCTTTTATAATTTAATTTAGTCAGGAATCGTTTGCGAGGTAATAAAAAGAGACTGACTCCAAATACATTCATTTAATTCAATGAGAGATGGTTACTGCGGCAGGCTCGCCTCCACCAGCTTCCTTCACCCCATCACACTGACACCTTAAAGCGCTGCTCGGGACTGTATATAAGAGCCACGATCTGCAGTGACAGCTTAATTGTTTCTAATGCTGACAAGGGTCACCCCCAAGCAGACATTGCACATTGTGCCGAGCTGGCTGGGGAGGCTGTGGAGAGGAGGATTTATGGCTGGCAAATAGTTTAGAATTCCTCTGGTTGCGCCTGCTAAATGATGAACCCTCCCCTTGGGGATTGGGGCTATTGATTGTAATTTGCAGTTAAGCCTTTTGCTTTCTGAGGAATCAGCATAATAAATACCCACCGCATTATGGCAGGGACGTGTTAGCAGGGAGGAGATGGAGCCCAGGCGTGCGGCTCCGGGTGGAGGCAGTGGAGATCAGAGGTGTTCCTGTGCAGGATGCTCCCTCCTTGGGGTGCCTGCAGGGCTGTTGGGTCCCCACTGTGGGAGAGCTCACGGGTGTGTGGCCTCACGTCCCTGTGATTTCTCTTCCTCAACGTGCTTTGGTTTGTGAGGAGGAGTGGGTCAAGGCCTTCTGCTGACGTCTGGGGCTCGTGACACATCAGTCCTCAAGGGATGGGACTGTGGAGCTGTGTGGCTGTGTCACCGTGGGGTAAAGGGACAAGGGCCATGGCTGGCTGCCCCTCCTCCTGCTCCATCCCCGCTTCCCCCTAGCCCTGCACAGGGAAGCTTAGCTCCCATCCCTCCGCTCATGAGCAGAGATGAGAATAATAGCAGTCATCAAATATGCATTGGGTAGCAGCAGCCGGCAGCTGCCGTGTGGCAAATATGTGTCTGTGGGTGACGGCCCCCGTGGGAGAGCGGGGCCACGAGTGTGGTGCAGGCAGCGCTGGGCCCGGGGCAAGCCGGGCTACCCAGGTGAGTGCCACAGGGTACCCCAGGTGGGTGGCACTTCTCGTGGGCACTGTGATGGCCAAGGTGCTGGGGAGGGACCTTTGTGTGATGCTGTGCTGCAGGTCGTGGTACGCAGCGTTGTGTCACTTCTGCTCCCAGCTCCAAACCCCCCTTGCCTCACCTTCCTGTGGTCACAGTGTTTCTGTTGCCCTCCAGCCCTGAATACCCCATTCTTCCCCACAAGGATCTGTCCCACGTTTCGTACCACTCCTTCCCTGTGTTTCATTTATCCTGGGGATGTGGTGCCCCAGGATCCCTCCTGGCCTGGCAACCGAGGCCGCTGGGATCAGCTCCGTGGCCAAGGTGACACCGTGGGGCCGTGACCTGGCTGCGTGGTGTGGCTGGGGCTGTGAGCCAGCGTTTTCGGGTGCATGCCAGCTGGTTTAGCACAAATCTCAGTTCGTGGCGCACCCAGCTGCTCACTGTTCTCTGCAGCATCTGCTCCAACCTCTCCTCCAGGTCACGCCTTGCTCCAGGCAGGTTTCCTGACCAGTCTGGATGCAGTACACGTTGCCAGGGAGCTGCTGGTCCCCCTGCTCCCGGGTTTGGTTTTAGGGCTGAAAATGAGCAGCCAGCTCAGAGGGTGCCAAGGAGAGACCTGCAGTGTCTCAGAGCTTGGAGGGTCCTTGGGGAGAGCTCTGGAGGCCTTCAAGGGTGACGTGGTCAGGGGATGCTCTGGACCCCATTGCCACCCCAGGTATCCTCAGCACTCAGGGTTGTGGGGATGGCACAGTGGGGCTGGCAGCGGCCGTGCCAGCAGGTAGGTGGTGTAGGGTGTGGGATGGGCACTCGTGCTGCCAGCAGGAATGTTAAATGCATGGCACAGCCACAGCAGAGCTGCGTGTGGGCCAGGGTGGGGAGGAGGGCCTGGAGCAGTGCCACCTCGCCTGCACGGCGTGCACCGTGCAGCAAATTCACACCGCTGCTGCTGAAAGTTTCATGAACCTGGCAGCAGCACGAATCCAGGGCTGCCATTAACATTTGATGCGGTCACCCCACGGCTGTGCACGTGCGTCCGTGGGCACCGCTGCGGGATGCACGGGGTGCACGCAACATTGGGGTAACCCCACGCTGCACCCCGGAGGCTCCCTTCCTCCCCCTCCCTTCCAGTGGGGTTATGGGGTATGATTTGGGGTTGGGGTCCTTCTCCATGACTCCCCGTTGCAATGCAGAGGTGGCAGAGCCTGATTTTAGGTTGGTGGTGGTGCTTTGTGCTGATACGAATGCAAGGGGCAGTGTTTGTGTCTACCTGCTGAAGGATGAGTGGCTCTGTGTTGGGGGTGGCTTTGGGGGCTCGGGGCATTGTTCCTGAGGCACGGAGCTGGCAGTGCTGTGTTTCAGCCCTTGCAGCATCCCACTGCAATCCGGGGGTGGCAGGAGCGATGCCCGCTGTAGGACCAACCCTTCCCACACCATCTGCAGAGGTGTTTCTTGCCTCTCCTTGGCTCCTTCGGAAAAGTCTCCGTGCAGGAGCAGCTCGTCGCTTGCATTATTCATTCTGCTGCGAGCCCCGAGGTTGGGTTACAGCCGGCAGCCCCGCGGTGAGCACCTTGGGCCGGACTCGTGGGGCTGGGTGGGAGGCAGGAGGCAGCTCCCGCTGGCCCCACACCATGCCCAGCTGCGAGCCCCCACGGGCAACCCGGGGTGCCACGCACAGGCACGTGGCCCACCAAAACCAGGCACAGGTAAATAACCACCCCCGGGATAAGGGTCGCCTTGTGACATCTGTGTGGGGCATCTTCGGGGCCGGAGCGGGTGCGAGAGCCGGAGCATGAGCGGCTGTCACTGGCGAGATGGTCGGCAAGAAGGGGGAGGCCAAAAAGGAGGCGGGGGGCAAAGGGAAAGGGAAGGATGGCAAGAAGGGCAAGAAGGAGGTGGTCAGCGAGGCGGAGGAGACGTCAGACACCGAGCTGCTGAAGGAGGAGAGCAAGGAGCCCGAAGCGGTGGAGGAGGAGAAGGAGAAGGAGGTGGCGGAGGAGGAGGAGGCAGTGGTGGAGGAGCCCAAGAAAGGGAAAGGGAAGGAGAAGAAAGGGGTGCTGAAGGCAGTGGTGGCCAAAAAGCCGGGCCGGGGAAAAAAGGTACAGCTGGAACCAGAGGAAGAGGAGGGAGAGAGTGATGCGACGTCGGCCAAGAAGATCCTCAAAGGCGCCTCCAAAGCGGCGGCCGACAACGCCAAGAAGAAGAAAGGAACCAAGGGCACGGAGGCCAAGGCCCAGCCCGCCGAGGAGGAGGAGGAGGCGGTGGCAGCCGCACCGAAGGCGCGGGCGAAGCGCAGCCTGCGTAGCACCTCCAGGCTCTTCCTGGGCTTCAAGAAGCTGGGGCTGAAGCGGCCCAAGAAGGGGCAGTTCAAGAACACCTCCCGCTTCTTCTGGGGGCTGCAGAAGCAGAGCACCAAGAAGAAGAAGAAGAAAAAGAACAAAGCGGTCCTCAAGTCCACCTCCAACCTCATGGTGCGCTTCAAGCACGTGGGGAAGAAGAGGAAGAAGGAGGAGGCTGCAGCCGCCCCGCCACCCAAGCCGGCCTTCCTGCTGCTGCACCGGGCAGCGGCCGAGGACGGCGCGTCGCTCTTCCGCCGGACACCGGAAAGGAAATTTAAGCCTCGGGCACAGGTGCTGAGCAAAGCGGCGGCCGCCACGGGCTGGCTGGCCAGGAAGCTGCTGTCGCGACGAGGGCGGCTGACGGGGGGCGGCCGGGCGGCCGACACGGCCTGGCTGTCCCGCATCGGCGCCAAGAAGCTGCCGTTCCCCGCGGAAGACGAGATCCTCAGGCACCGAGCCAACATGAGGCGGCTGCCGGCCGGCAGCGGGCCCGCGGCTCCCGGTGCACAGCGGCGTGGCAGCGTGGCGCGGCGCCCGTCCTCCCGGCGGCGGTCGCAGCGCGGAAGGCCCATGGGGACGTCGGCCCCGCGCTACGGATGGGCACAGGAGGAGCGGGATGAGGCCTGTGGGCGCCGGCACGGCTACGGCGTGGAGGAGCAGGAGGGGCCCTATGGGATCCGTCGTGGATACACCAAGGAGGTGCCGGGTGGGGCCTATGGCCGCCACGTTGGTTACACCAAGGAGGAAGAGGGACCCTATCGCCGCCAGTTTGGCTACGCCAAGGAGGATGCTGGCACCTACGGATGCAGGCGTGGCTATGGTGAGGAGGAGGAAGGATCCTATGGCCCGCGGTATGGCTATGAGGAGGAGGAGGAAGATTACATCCACTCTCCCAGTGCAGTTTACCCGCCGGGGTATGGTTTTGAGGATACGGTGCCGACTCGCTACATTGATTACCCCGGTTATGAGGCAGAGGATGAGTATGGATTTGATGGAGGGTTTTGGGATGAGACTGAGCCATTGGAGCACCCCTATGGCTACTCGGAGCCTGAAGATGAGGACTATGGGTCCCCACTCCCCCTCTATGACCCTTACAGCAGTGACCCAGAGTATGGCGAGGAGGGCTCGGGACCCTTTGGCTACAGAGGGGACCCCTACGAGGACTTTGGGGAGCCCCCTGGCCTCACAACCGGGGGGTACATGGGGGATGAGTACCCTGAGCACCACATTCAGTATAGTGAGGGTGGGTGGGCACCACGTACCCAGTCTTCCTGCAACCCCTACGCTCTGGGGCTGGATGAGATTGCTGAGGCCGAGGAACCAGAAGATTGGCAAGAGGAGGACAGAGATTATCCCTTCTCCATCCTCAGCACCTCATCACTGAAAGGCATGCGGGACACGTTGTCCTCCAAGCTCTCCCTCAACAGGAAATTCAGGCTCTTTCCGAGGCCCCAGGTCAAGCTGTTCGGCAGGGACCGCCTGGACATCTCCCTGCCTCCATCCCCGCACCGCGATGAGGATGACTACGATGAGTACGAGCCGCCGGCCGCCAGCCCCAAAGCACAGCGGGGGGGCCGTGTGTCCGCAGCGCGGGTGTGCGGGAGCCCTTTGGGGCAGTTCCTGCAGCGCTCCCTCTCGCAGCTCCAGCCCCTCGGCCGTGCTCTGCGGGGCATGAGGAATCCCCGGGAGCGCGGTGCTCTCCGGCCCTCCTACAGGCGCTTTGGGTATGGGACGGAGAGTGCTGGCTCATTGCGGGTGGGGGTCAGCCGGGATTCCCCGCCCCGTGAACCGGGTGCTTCGCGGCCATCCTCGCTCCGCAATCCCTTTGTAAACCCCGTGAGCTCCTTGTCGCCTCCAGCAGCCCAGCATCACCCCGGCGGCGTGCGAGGCGAGCGGCCGCGGCGCTCCGTGTCTTTCGGGGCCAGCTTCCGCCGTGAGCCCCCTGCCGTGCCGCGGGCACCCCCAAACGCAGCACCGCCTGCCCCAGCGTCGCGGCATTTGGGGGTGTCGGGGAGACCCCTGACCCCGCGGCCGTCGCGGCGGAGCATCTCCCCCGGGGCGAGTCCCCCTGGACGGCTCCCCCTGGCCTGGCCGCGGCAGCCCGAGCCCCCCACCAAGGCCGTGAAGCCGCTGATGAGGAGCTCCTTCCTCGCACCGCCCTCGCGCCCCGGCAGCCGCCGACTCAACCCCTCGTGGGATGAAGCCCCCGGCACGGAGCTGCCGCCCTGGCAGGGCACGCCCCCGCCGCCCAGCCCGGCGTCCGGGCCCCCCAAATCCTTCATCCAGCGCATCGGGCAGCCCCTCGCCGGCATGGCCCCGCGCTCGCCACCGCCGAGGCCGTCTCCTGCCGAACCTGGGGGCCGCAGCCCATCCCCGGGACGGATCCGCCATGTGGGGCAGTCCCTAGCGTCGCTGCTCGTGGGG
>VXAB01005287.1:3772-30227 GCA_013399175.1 Odontophorus gujanensis
GCACACAGAAGATCACCAAATAAGGCTATGTCTGTTGAGCAGTCATCGGGAGTGGATAGGATAATGAATTTTGAAATGTAATGAATATGTAATACATGTGAAAATATAATCTGTACATGAATGTTCAACTGGCAGAGCATTCTTGGAGAGTTATCTCATTACTACCCAAGTACTGTCAATAAAGAATACCTTGCTTAATGGTAACAAAAATTTGTGGTTAATTTTCTACACATCAAGTTGTAATGGTGTCCCCATAGAGGCGCTCCTGTTGGCAGGATGCCTGCCATTGCAATCATGAATTAAAAATTTCATCACTGGAGATCTCTGAAGCAGAGAAATCCAACAAAGTAACTTGACATGCCATGAGTTATGTTAAGCAAGTGTTCCCTTCATTACAACACTGGGTGCAAGGGGATCACTCACCAAACATGCGCACAGGGAAAGCACGACTACACATTTATAGGCATAGTGTATACATATTCATTACATTTCCAAGAAACTGGTTGCATCCTAAAATGTGGAGAGGGTCTCTAAGCCCATCTGGTGATATCCTTGTAAAATCTTTAGGGGGTTGCGTTGTATCCTAACAGCAACTCTTCCTCTTTATCTTCACTGGGGCTTCCCATTGAGTTGCAAACTGCAGCTCCACTAATCTGCCCTGGACACTCCATTGTGTTGTAAATAACATCACTCCACACCATTGTGTTGTCCTTCTCATCACGAGACCACTCTCACACTGAACTGCAAACAGCAACTCGTCTTAATTTATCTTCAATGGACCACGTATTTTTACGGTTCTTGTGTTCCTAAAGTTTCCAGTTTGCTCGGGCTATCAGGCCTAGTTTTAACAAGTCTATACCTGTCTCCTAAAAATTGTTTCAGACGTTTCTGACACCTGGAATTCATATGGAGGTCTTTACACATGTGGTCAGGCACAGTGAATGAACTGAGAAACCTGATGAATGGTTCCACAGATTTAGCGCTAGTTAATAGTTAATCTCCATGGATTTAGATTTCCTAGTTCATTTCCAGTTCATATCACTGAAGATAGAACCTTCACATAAAGAATCATCTTATAGGTCAAAAATAATATTTGTAGGGAGGTCTGATGACTCTGTACAAATAGAGGGCATTCTTTCCCAAGATCTAAATAATTTGCATAGAGGACACATACTCTGAATTTAACTGCAGGTAAGGGAGTCATTAATTTCTGAGTTAAATGCTTGTATTTGAACTTCAGAAATACCTCAGGTGGAAACATAATCCATTTCATCTTCATATTCAGAGAATGATAAGTCCTATTCTATCTTCAGAACATCCCCTTACTTTAATGTGGATGTAGGTAGATAGGGAAACCGTTGCACTTTGAATATGACAAAAGAGTTCCTTCAGCTGTTCTTTTTCAAAGAGAATATTTTAATTTTGTGTATGGGAGGAAGAACATACTTTATGTGACAGCAGAATTTTTTCCACTAGGGAACAAATACTTTTCATGACTCTTCACGAACAATTTGCAAACTACAGTTCTCAAAATATTTTAGTCAGATGAGAAACATGGAAGGAACTGAAGTTAAGATGGAGAGTGTTAAGATGAATAGTTAAAGATGTATTTCTGGAGTTGCTTGGGGAAAATTCTTCACCTGAATTTGTAATGCACATTAATGTAGTAAAAAGAAAATACATAGGTAAATAAAAGTACCTAAGGTGAAAATGGATCTCACTGTCCAATTTCTGACAGACTGCTAATACAAAGTTTCAGCTGAAACAGAATTGGAATGTTTTACTTTAAGAAGCCATTTTTCCTTCCCGCTGTTCCTCATCTGGCAATACAGATGACTGAATACTGGGTGCTACTCATCAGAGTTATACAGACACATCAGTGCATAACTCAAAAATATGTATAGCAGTAAATGGACTAATACATTTCTATGCATGGTCAAGTTTTTTTCCCTCTCAATTTGTCTTCATAAAAACACCATGGAGTAGGGTCAATGAACTATCACATTTACCTCACTGTCCAGTGTGACATGCAAGGATTATGCTAACTGACCCCAAATATCACAGAAGAATCTAGTGACAATAATATATCTGTGACCACAAACAAAATCAGAATCTCATTTATTCCTACATCAGTGAGCTAAGGTTTACTTGACTGAAACAGTCTGGGTACATCTCCATATCACAGAGGAATGATTGTGTGTTTACAATTCCTAGCTGTCAAAAGTTTACAGGCTGGTTCGGCCTGGTTCCATGACAATTGTGGCGGGGGACTCATGGATCCACACCCTGGTGAAGGGGAAAAGGGAAAACCGGAATGGGAGATGGGCCTAAAAACAAACGTAATCAACAATCTGAAGAGGAAAACTAATTTACTAAATTATTGGAGTGCAAAATAATTCAATATAATTCAATATAATTGAAATTGAAGCTAATAAATCAGATAAAATGAGAGAGAGAGAATGTCTGAAAAAACGAAGACCTTATGCTAAATGCTGAAGGTGAGATGGCTCACAAGCACCCGCTGCTGGGTCAATCTGAAAGGGAAAGAGCCTGTGTCTTGTGACAAGTGAACAGTTTTTATCTTTCCCTCTGAGCAGAAAATGGAAAAATGCAAAGCATCACAAAGTCCTCTGGGTACGTAGTTCATTCTCTTCTGAGGCAGGTATACCTGGAACTATTGATGATCCATGGAGCTGGATCCAAGAGCTGGAACTCTTTTACTCCCACTCCACTACATGACGTTATGATGTGGAATGCCAATAACAAAAATCATAAAAACATGATACTAGCAATGTTCTGTGGACATGCTATGCCCAACATACCTAATCTCTGCGAAAAAAAACAAACAAACAAACAAAAAAAAAACCACAAAAAAACAACTAGAAAATCAGATGCACTCAACTGTGTTTCTTTGGATGCCAAAATTTATGCGAAGTGCATTTCCTGGTAAAAGTGTGAAAACAGGCTGTACTTTTGTAATGTTATTTATATGATGACAACTATGTCAGCTGCAGGAGAGAAAAGAATCTGCAAGGAAGAAAGAGGGAACTTTTTGTATCATTCCAGGCTGTGCAAGAATCAGTGATACTGAAAGATTATTGTCATTTACAGAAATTTTGATACTTCTACTCATCGTGACTTTTTAAACTGTTTATTCTAAAAATGTTTACAATTTTTAAAAGTGTTTACTCTAAAACAAACCAGGTTCAACTTTCCCAGGAAATTTGGAAGAGATGTTTGAATTTTTATCAATACATGTCTAGTATAAAAAAAATCAAAAAACAAACAAACAAAAAAAAAAACCCACAAAAACAATAATATAATGAAAAAAAAATCTAACAAATGGGAACAATTATTTTCTATTTATGACCAAACACATTTTCCTCCTATCTCAGTCTTTACAAGACTAAATTCCTGCACAGCTGATTCCTGAAAAAAGATGAGTGTTCATGATGGGTAAATTCAGATTGGTTGTACTTGAGCATAAAGAATATATTAAACAGAAGGCTCTCTCCTCATTTTCAGGCACAATGTTTAAATAGGCACAGATAATAAAAACAAAAAAAGATGGAGAATTATCATTTCTTAATGAAATAAATTAATACTGTAAGCTCAGTACAATTTCAAAATTGTCATACAATAGTCAGTGTTGTTAATGAAGATTGTAGTATGAATGAATCTCATTTGGAAATAAAATATACAATGCTAAAAAGACCCTAAAATATCATCAAGCCTAAAAGGAATCATCAACTGCTTTAAAATAGAGTTCAGCATCCACAATCTACAGAAATACAGTATTTCAAAGATTCTTACTTGGTCTTGTTAAAAATAAGCAAGTAAATTTTAGTTAGACATTTTGTCACTCCTTTGCATTTCAAAATATGTATGACAGACAAAAAGTGGGAATTCTAATGACTTGTTCAATGCAAAAAACAAATGTGAGTTAGATAAAAGGGACTGTTCATTGTCAGAGTTTATACGTACCTCCAGCTGAGAGAGATTGCCTCCTCTTAGCGAGTTATGTACAAAATATAATGATATTGAGAGAAAAATCCGTGATAAATAGAATACACACATTAGCATGACAATGGAAAAAAGGAAATGGAAAAATCTCACTGCAATTAAATTTCTCAGTAATTTGGTAAATGTATGATGTTTATGCAAATTTTAAACAATCATTCTTTTCAGATTCACAGTGCCACTTACAAAACATTGAACAAGATAATTCTATGCTTTCTCAGCTACAGTGTGTCAGTTGTAGGTAGAATACAATTAATATATCATTTCACACTTGATGAATATAATTTAATTTCTTTTATTAAAAACAAACAAACAACAATTACAAAAGGTTTATTTCCAGGAAGCTGCTGGAGATCAGAATTATCATTAAATAAACAAAGACTGTTAGTAACTATAGAAAAAATAAACAGATGCATTTGTTCATTTTATTAAGAGAAAATGAATAAGCAAGGACTATTTCAAGGACAATAATTATTTGAAGGTTGGTAGTAATATGCTTAACTTAATCTTTTGTGAATGTATTCTCAGAAATTTAAGTCTTGTTTCACCAAGTTGATATATTTCATCCTTTCCCTTTAAATATTTATAGCTACATAGCAACATAGATGCAATCTCACAGAGAGTTTCATAAACAAAACAATTTACGCTTACAGAGATAGTTTTGTCTGAATGTCATATAATCCTTGGTGAGATTCCCTGGTTTATCTTTTTTGTTTGTTTGTTGTTATCATTTGCCCTTGGTAATAAATATTTCAATGGAAATTTGTTTCTAAGGTATACTTATGTATCTAAAAGCACACTAGGCAGTACCTATATTGGATTTTTTTAATCAATATTAATTAGTACTAGAGTTACTGCAGAATCTTTGATAAATTTAAAATAACATTATTTTTAATGATGGTAGTAAGTAAATTAATCTTTAAATAGAGGAACACAATGGACACGTTTGTGATTGTTGTTGGTTTTAAATCAAACTTAGGTCCTTAAATATAGTATGATAGAAATATCATGTTATTATAGCTTCCTAAAGTGTAATACAGAATTCCATTATTTACTATGTAAATAAATTTACAGTAGCACTCAAAAGTTTTGTTTCTCATAATGTCTCAATGCAAAAAGCCATCATTTACAAATGCTATGGAAGGTTAAGTAAATGATAGGACTCTATCACTACAGGTCAAACAAACTTTTGAAAAGTAAACCGTAAAAATGTACACTTTAAATTGTACGTACCAATTGTTCCAGACACATAAACACAAATATTGTTATTTATTTATTGAATAGGGTTATTTATCTAGTCATAAAGATGGCCTGTTTTGTCCAGGAGAATTACTTTAAGAATTTCTGCTGAAATCTAGTACATAATGACATTATCTAGATCAAAAAGATTGAAATATAATGCATTTTAAAGGTCCAGTGTGGGAGATGGAGAGGTCGGCTTGACCTTGTCGATTGGTGCCCGAACAGTGAAGATGAACAGGGACCATGAACAGGGACCATGAACAGGGACTCAAGAAGGACCTTGGTCTGACTTAAAGACTGACCAGTCTGGAGCACAGATGCCCCAGTCTACAGCAAATGCTTGCCTGGACAACAATAAGGACCCATCCATCATCACTCTGACAGTTTACAACCCACAGACTTGGGAAGGGATGGGGGTGGAATTGTGGGAGGCATCCACTAAAGGTGTTAAGATGGTGTCCGGGTTGCAGGAAATGTAGAGAAAATTTTTTGAAGCTTTAAGGAGTCATGCAGGCTCATTGTCGGTCACACCTGTTCTGCCCGAGGATGAAGGAGCTGCAGGCTCCCCCACAGATTCACCCACTGTGCCAGCAGCCCCCTTGTTAGCACTGCTGCAGGGAGACATGGATATGTTAAGGGCATTCCCTGGAACCGTGATGGGACTTTTTATTTTGCCTGGTGATATTGATGTGGATTACACCAGGAAAATTAAGATACTGCTGTGGACACCGACCCTAACCTGCACTGTCCCTACAGGAAGTCACATAGTACAGCTAATTTACTTTGAACCTAATCTGTCCCAACAAGCCAACATCCCATGGGGTGATAGTGGTTTCAAATTGACCAGCGAACCCCAGGTTTACTGGTCTCAAAAGGTCTCACAGGGTAGACCAAATCTGACTTGCGTGCTGTGACAAGGGAAACGAGAGATCAGAGTGACAGGTATCCTTGACAGCAGTGTGGATGTTGCGGTCATTCCTGTGACACTCTGATCACTGCAGGGACTGCTTATGAATCCGCATGCAGCAGTAATAGGCACAGGGGGCACGCCATGCCAAAACAAAATGCAGTAGTTACTGCAGTCATTGGACCAGAGGTCAGAGCTGCCTCCGTTTGACCCTTGTCTCACATAGCCCCGACACTCTATGGGAAAGGGATTGTATGGGACAGTGAGGGTTTTCCCTCAGTACAGATTTTTCCTTGGGGTCACTGCCTTGCAGTAGATCCCATGTTTGGTATGGAAAACAGATACACCAGTGGACCAGTGGCCCCTATCCCGAGAAAATACTTTAAGCGAGCTGTCAATCAGACTGTACAGATAATGTGGAATTTTGGAACCCTGGGGGAATAATGGCAGCATCCTTTTTAGCCTCAGGTGTTGCATTAGCTAAGGCACTGAGCACACTCAATAAATTGGATGCTGTTGGCCCAGCAAACAAATACTATTTCCTTGGCATTATGTGGACTGCTTCTAGATATAGACTCAGTATGACATGCTACGCTACAGGATCATGCTCCTAGAGACTTCTTGCTGTTAGCTCAAGGTCACGGGTGTCAGGATTTTGATGGCATGTGTTGTATGAATTTGTCAGATCATTCAAAATCAATACATAAAAGCATTCAAGATTTGCAGAAGGGAGTTAAGAAATTACAGGTTAATGGCGGGTTGGATATATTAGGAGACCTTTTCAGAAGTCTGGGAATGTGGATGCAGAATGTGTTAAAAATAGGGTTAGTTTGTCTTACTGTTTTTTTCTGTGTTTTAGTTGGCATTCCTTGCTTCTTTCAGTGTGTTCAGAAAATGATACAAGATGCTCTGAATCCTGCTTTTTTCAGTAGTAAAGAAGGGGGAGATGTGGGAGATGGAGAGGTCAGCTTGTCCTCATCAAATGTTGCCTTACTGATATTATGGCACTGGGAAGGAGGACTGGATAGAACAAATAGGGGTGTTTTGTAGCTAGATATAAGATAAGCTCTCTGCTGTTCATGAAGACTTGTTTTGGAACTTGTTTGATGTCTAGCCAATAGATTGTTAGTGGAAAAGTATACTTGAATGCACGTTAGAATATAAAAGGGTTTGCTTAGAAGAACACAACAGACAGAAAGATAGACACAGCAGTAAAGAAATCTTCCTTGCACGAGAATCCCATGTTGTGTTGCTATCTCATGACAGTCCAGTGTATAGTTACATTCTTTAGTTTCTGTCTGCGATAAAAAGAAATAAATAAATCAAACTGATACTAAAACACATTAATTAGAACCATAACATTTTCAAGTTTGTATTCATTTCCATGAAATTTTATTCTTACCTCTTTCTCATACATTATTTTGCAAATAGTTAAACACTAATTAACTTCAAGAGATGGATAATAACACACTCAAATCTTCTGAGACTTAAAATCTTGTTTAAAATATAGCATAAAATACATATGAAAATAGCTGAGGTTAATCTTTCTATTATTGTGAAAAAATAATAAGTCATTAAATATTTTGATTACTCTTGAGTTTGTTAGCTTTATTTTTGTTTTCTTTTTTGCTGTGAGGAAGCTCTTGTTTTTATTTATTTCTCTCTGTTATCCCTCATGGGACTTTATTTGATAGTAAGAAATTAAGGAAAACATACATATCTATATCATCAATTCTAATGTCTTTACAATTACAGATTTCTTCTAAAAGCACTTCATCTCAAGACAAGTTACCACTTGAAACCTGACAAAAGCATAGCCAGAAATGCTCTGGTTGCAGCTTTAAAAATGTTATTGACGATAACTCACAATTTTATGCAAGGAAAGTATTAATCAGTAAATCCTGGCAGTCATTTCCCCTAAAATGCTATGGTAATGCTATGGTAATGCTTCCTGCATGCTGCAATCAAAGAATGAGCAATAACTAATCTCAATGTCTAAATCTGAACAGAATGATTTTTCTTTTTCCAGAAATCTACCATCTATGTAACTTTTTCTGGTTGTTGTGTCAGTACATATGCTGTAAGAAGGATATTTCGTTCACCAAGGTCAATACTATTGATTTCAAACTTGCTTTGGAAGCACATTGCCAGTTATTGTGAATTGGTGTATGCACACATCACACCTCTGTTTTCTCTTAAATATTGTTCTTATGGCAGACATTGTTAAAAGTTGTGGAGCTGCATAAAATTAAATGCATTCACTGTCACCATTTTCACTTGTTATGAAACCGTCAACAGTGTAAGGATTGATAATGTCAGGATGCTAAAGCTTAATGACAATTTTTACCATTGTGACCAGTATATGTTTTTAACCCACTAAGAAATCATGTTTTTTAAAGAAAAAGTATTTTGAAATTAGCGCTGCAAACTGGTACGTTGAAAAATAAACCTAACTGTATGGTTGATAATGTACTCTAATTATTGTTATTTCCTATGAGGACTGCTCCAAAAGTAACATCTCCTATTTTATCATATTGATCCACAAAATCAGAGGCCAATATTACTTGTAGAGTAGTAGAGATTAAGCCTTCCCACCAATATTCACATTTTGTTACCATGTGACAGATGGTACAAGAGGGGAACTCTGAGAATATGGCCTCTAACACATTTATAAAGCAAAGGTGTGTAATTAAAGTCATCCATTAGAAAAAAAATCACCTCCACTGACATTAATCGACATCTGATGAATGCTTTTGGAGTCCAAACAGTAGATGTTAACACAATGCAATAGTGAGTGGTACATTTCAGCAGTGGAAACAGCAAAGTGGATGGCAAGCCACATTCTGGACATCCATACAGATTTTTATGAGTACAGCAAGACACTCTTGATCATCACTGACAAAATGCATACTTAATGGTGGTGACTACACTGAAACTGTGTTTTGTAATGAATAATTTGTTCTAGTAAATAGTGTGCTCTTCATATCTGTTGTAGTTTCCACAGAAATAAATAGGAGGAATAACTTTTGGAACAACGTACATAGAATCTATGACTTGGCTCTGAAGCTAAGAAATGAACTCAGCTACTTTAACACTTTCTACATCTTCAAATCTTCTAAAATGTGCATAGGTCCAACATTGCACCACAATGTCAACAAACAAGTCTTGCCCATTGGTTTGTTTGTTTGTTTGTTTTGTTAATGGTTATGTGTTTTTTTCTCCATTACCATCCTCCTCTTTTTTTTTCTTTTTAATTCAAGTTTAATAACCCACCAGCTTAGCTAACAAGACAATACTCTAATGCACTGCTGAAAAATGTTGAAGAATGTAGCAAATAAAAGCAATGCTTTACACAGCTTGATGCTTATACAAACTCTCTTGGTCTTTGCTAGGTTGATAAGAGTGTGTGTGTACTTCTCTAACAGCAAATTTGCAAAGTAAATATCATCAATAGCAAGAAGCACTACAACCTTTCTGCTTCTGTTTTCTTTTTATCTTCTTTCTCTTTAGGAAACTGGACTGCAATTAATTATGCCAACAGTGGCTTCTTATGTGGAGCAGTGACTATCTTATCTTCCTTTTCTTTAAAAATTATGATTTTTTGTCATTTTAATACATTTAAAATACAATAATGTATGTTACTGCATATATAAGCGATTGAAGGAAAGATGGTATACAGTTCATAGTATCACAGAATATCCTGTGTTGGAAAGGACCCACAAGGATCTTTGAGTCCAATTCCTGGCTCCACACAGCACCATCCAAAATTCAAACCCTATGTCTGAGAGCACTGTTCAAATGTTCCTTAAACTTGGACAGGTTTGATGTCATGACTACTTCCCTGGGGAGACTCTCCCAGTGTTTGGCCACCTTCTATTCTGCAACACATCAATCATCTAAATCTTCCTTTCTTAAAAAATTTGTCTGCAAACTAGTGTTTGAATCTATTCACAGATGGTAGGTATATTTTAAACCTGAGATTTCTTTTGTAGTTAGTACTGAAGATGTGAAGTATTACTGCACTTTCATTTTTCATTTTCTGTTCAAAAAGCCTGATCCTAGTCAGTTTTTCTGATAATTCTGTTACAGCAATGCTCTATCACAATCAGACTGATTCTCAACCACAATCAAATAGGTTCTCATCGTTTTTTATTTTGTATTTCTGATAGTTTTTTTTTTTTCCCTTTTTATATTTTGATTTCAATGGGGAAGTACTGCTTTCAGAATTGTAGTTTCACTCATAGAAAATTCTCCACAATCTAGCATGAGATAGTATTGCTCTTTTCAACTCTTAACTCAATGTGACGGCCTTACAGTGCAAAGGGACTGCATAAAAATTTATATTTAAATATCCCAACAGATTGATTGTTATTGTCTTGGTTCTCTGAATTGCTAGACTACACAAACATTAATAGGATTAAAAATTCACTTCTCATGTTAGTGCTACCCAAAGTAATAATAATATAATTAATCTGGAAAATTTAGAAGCAGTTATTTATTTTATATTTCTGGTCCATTATTTCTTTATCCAGAGAGATACACTGTAGGAAATATTTTATATTCAGAGGATCAGTGAAACTGGAAAAGAAAACAGAAAATAGCTTTGCTGGTCATTTTCTCTCTTTATTTTCATAGTAAAATACCAATTTATATGTGTTACAAGGCACCAATACTTACTTGAAGTGCTTTCAAACTTGTTTTTTACAGGCTAACAAATATTCTGGATATGTTTAAATGATATATCCAGACATAAAAGCACTGTCTCCATGACTTAAACTGGCATGAAATGTTTCACTTGATCTGACTAATCTGAAAAACATAATACTTGTGTGATGTTAACCTGAGTTAGTCAACTGTGCTTGAACTTTGAGCATTTGCTAGAATGTTCTCATAAGCATCTCTTCAAAATTTGATCCTATAATTTATGAATCACAGATAAATAGAAATGTCAAGTCTCTTGTGGATGGTGCTGTATCATGTGCATTGTGTACTACATAGATAAGCTTCCTTTCAGCACTTTGTAACTGAAAACCTGGATATAGAATATTGCTAAATAAAAGAAGGTCTAAGAGAGTTGTTGTGTCTCACTGTCTTGCATTGTGTCCAGAGGCTTGAAATGACTTTCTCCAACACTGTCATGAGTCCACACTGCACAGAGCAAGTCTTTTATGCAGATGAATGTCTCAGTTTGCACTGAATCAATATTACATGAAGGATTTGGCTCATCTGAGTTCCATGTTTATGGCTTTTGTTACATTTAAAAGTGTATGATCTGGTTTAACCTGGCAGACAGTTACGCCAACTTACCTGTTTTTAAGGTTTTTGCACGATGTCATGTGGTTATAGAATTTTCCCTTTGGCCAATTTCTGTCAGCTGTCCTGGTTCTTTCCCCTATAAGTTTCTTGTGCCCTTCAGCCCTCCTCACTGGCAGGAAAGTACAAGAATTTGAAATTTCTCTGGCTCTGTGAAGCCACTGCTCAGTAACAGCTGAAACATTGACGTGTCATCAACATTGTTTTTCTCCTAAACTCAAAGAATAGCATCATTCCAGGCACTATGAAGAAAAGTCAACTTTACCCCAGCTGAAAACAGGACAATACATTATGGTCATTCAGTATTATAATCTTCAATTCAGTGTGAGACTGTTAAAAAGGTGTTCTCACACAATGTAAATAAGAGCATATGTCGTTGCAAGCAAGCTCTCTAACCTGGCCAAGAATTTTGGAAATGAAACACTGAACCAATAAGTGAGATACATCTATATGCAAATGGAGATGGTACATGAGGTGGTAGATAGTTAGGAAGACTTTAAAGCCACTGGTTAGAAATGGGAAGATTTGCAGGGTTTACTTAGGCTTTTGTACATTCCTGTGACGAGCCTACCAAGCAGACAGGATGAACTGCAAAACCAGGTTGACAGCTGCAAAACTATCAAATCTATCAGAATCACAAGAATTAGGTAAGATAGCATGCACAATTATGACATGGATATGACTTCAGGGAAAATAGGCAAGTAGAAAAGGAGACAGAGTTTTACTCTATAATAAGGATTTCCTTTACTGTACAGAGATCCTGTATGAAATTAGAATTGTCAAGATCAGGCAGAAGCAGTCTTGGAAAAGTAATAAACTGTGGTCATTTCAAGACTGTGATCCCAAAAAAAGTTTTTCAAGGCTTTCTAGAATAGATCAGTGGAATTTTACTGGTCATAAACTGCTATCTGTCGTCCAAAATTCCTTTGGGGATTTTCCTCTCTCCATTCCTGAGAGAGGTGGAAATGCTTGGCAGATATTTTGGTAGTAATGCTGTTCTTGACCAGTTGCTCCTAAGCTGCTAGTTAAGAAAAACAAAAACAGCTTTCTGGAACCATGAGATGATTGAATTCAGGATCTGAAGAGCATCTGGAAAGGAAGGTATTCAAGATCTTCATTTACAGAGATGTAATTGTTTTCAATGCCACTGTCTTCAAAATTCATCCCACATTTTTGGCAAGACAAGCATAAAAATACAGGAGTGGGATTCATATAGAGATATTTCCATGAAGAAGCTGTATATGTTACCTTTAACCGCACAATATTATTTGCTAAAAATGCAGTATTTTGTGGTTAGAAAAATTAAAACAAAAATGGTGGATTTAAATATGATTGAACAATATGAATCTAATAATTTAATATGCATATGAAATATCTGAAACTACATCCCATTATCATATCTAAAGGCTGCTATTTAAAATCGTTGCAAATAACAACATTTCTCTTGCCTCTTATGAACACTCCTTTGTATTTTCAAGACTTCCATAGTCTCTTTGAAGCACACAGTAAGCGCGATTGTGATTTTATCTTCAGTATGGGTAGTATCTTAGTATGTAAATTTAACTGGTAGTCTACATAAGTCTTTGTATTTTTAGGAAGTACCTGAATAAATTGTTATATATTATAGATCATGGGTGTTGGTTTGATTTTGTCTGTATTTTTGTTTGAGTTCTCTTCCTAGAGAATCCCTAAGATATAATTCTACTAGCAGCTATTAACATATAAGGAACCTGAATGCCACGTTTGAACATTTGGTAAGGTCAAAAATAAATTTTATGTTTTTTATATTTTTTCTTCCTTTTTTACTATCTTGTATGTGCCTACCAGAATAACCAAAAACACTGCTGAAAATTAATGAAATGGGAGCATTCTTGTTGTGTTTGTTCCTTGTGAAATACAGCACAAAGTCCCTTGGTTAAGGAGAGGATTTTATGCAGAATTACTGAAGAGGACATGTTAATTTATTGAGAACAAGTTACAAGAGCAAACAGCAGCAGGAACCTTCACTCTTACAAGCTCAAAAAAACTGTCGGTCAGCTATTAGTGGTATCTTACATTACAAAAAATAACAATTAATTCTTTTCTGTCAAGATCTAGTTTCTGAGAGCAGTAAAAGCTATGTCTAGATTGAACATTAATCACCCACAGAGTCTACTAACAGCTCAGCAAAATCATGTAAGTTTGCTCATAATCTGTAATACAACATTTTTCCAAGAGAATGTAAAACAGGAATAACTGCTTGGAACTTATTCTGACAAAGTTAGTGTGAATGAGCCTGGAGGCATGAGATCATGGGAGACTATAGGACTCCTCAACCCCTGCTCATTTCAGTATTTATTGGGAGCTGTGATCCACAATCTTCTGTAAGAGGTCATGATTCATAATTTGCCTTTCATGCTGAACTCTCAGCTTGATAGAAGCCCAGAACACTTGACATTCAGTGGAAGATCTTCTTTGTGTGCAGATGATGTTGCTTTTAATACCCGTTCCTACTGAACTCTACACTCAGTGTGAACTTCTGTCACACCGACAGACTCTAACATGTAAGAAAAGCTGTCATAAATCTTTCCTCTTTACTGCTTCTCATACTTGTCTCACATAAAGCAGATTATTGTCTGCATGAAAGCAGCTGTTCCTAGCTACCAGATCACTCTCTGGAGAGTCACATTCTGAGCTCTGTAGCAGCTGAACTCCTGTTGCGATTAGACCTGGATTCTTTCTGCAGAATGAGGATGCAAAGATACATAGTGCTTGTTCAATTTATGATATAGACAATTATGTCTGGTTGGAATGTGAAGCATTATCTTTTCGAGAAATAGATATTATACTAGAACATGTTTTTTTTTTTTATTTAACTTTTTCTCCCACCTGAATTATTTCATACTCTTTCAGGATAATACCAAGCAAGAAAATAAAAGTATCAGGGTATCCAATTGCATAAGAATATTATAAATGTTGACCACCAAAGTAGATCTGCAGCTTAATTCAGTCATTTCTTTCTGGAGAGTCAAACTGAAAAGTCTCAGGGAAATTAAGATCGTTACCATAAATTTTATAAGATTTATTTGCTCATGAAGCAGAAGTTTCAGAGATTGCCCTCAGAAGAAAATGCAGTATTTCCATCTGAAAGATATGAGGCTTCACTAAGTTGTGTTTAGAAATAGGAGGAGTAGGTAAATATGCTATTTTAAAGGTCTTCTTAAGTTTGCTTTTTCTATTAGAGAGCATCTAAAGGAGAACAAGGGGTATGAGGAGCAGCTGAAGTCCCTTGGTGTGCTCAGCCCAGAGCAGAGGAGATGAGGGGAGGCTTGATGATGGCTGCAGATCTTCACAGGGAGCAGTGGGGCACCGATGAACTCTGCTCTGTGTGACAGCGACAGGGAATGGCATAGAGCTGTGTCAGAGGAGGGGCAGCTGGGGGTTAGGGAAAGGTTCTACACCAGTGCAGCTGGGCACTGGAATGGGCTGCCCAGGGTGCCTAAGTCATGGCGCCATGCCTACCAAAGTTCAAGAAATGTTTGGACAGTGTCTTCAGAAATATAGTTAGAATTGTAAGTGGTCCTGAATGAAGCCTGGAGTTGAATTCAGTAAGCCCTGTGTATCTCTTCCAATCATATTCAAAGATTCTATGACTTTTTCTGTTTTGTTTTGTCCAATTTCCGTAATGCTCTGTTAAATTAATCTATTATTATTTTACTTTCATTTTAGGTGTCTCTGTGTTTTTGTTCTACAGTAGTACAGTTAGTATTTACTGTACTAGACTAGTATTTGACCAGGTGTAGGAAATGAAAGTGGAAAATATCAGCCCTTCAAGATTCTTATTTGCAGGCAACTATGGTGCACACTCTGCACGATGAATGCATACTTCACACTATTAATCAGTCTTTGCAGATCAATTTGCTTGAGTCTGCAGTCAGCTGCATTTACAAGGGAGAGTGTCAATCTTTAATAGGATTATGTGTCAGAAAAAGCTAAAGTACAGTAACAAACGGCTTTGTAGGAACAGCTTAGGATAAAAAGTAGCAGAGCTACATATCGTGTCATAATTTTTTGTGTACCTTGTGTCTCTTTCTCTGTGTTCTACTTAATGTTTTAATAAAATTAATTACTGTTGACGCCAGGAAATCCGACAAAGTAAATTGACACGCCAGTGAGTTATGTCAAGCAGGTATTCCCTTTATTACAGTGCTGGGTGCATGAGGATCGCTCCACCAAACATACACACCAAAGAGAGAAACAACTACACATTTAAAGATATAACACATAAATACTCATCACATTCCAAGGACATGGATAGAAATTCCATAAGTGATTGACATTCAGGTGGTCATGGGTATTAAATCTAAGAGTAAATTTCTAACTGTTCAGGGGATTGCATTATGTCGCAACAGCAAGTCTGCCGCCTTATCTTCACAGGATTCCCGTACTGAGTTGCAAACAGCATCTCCACTTATCTTCTCTGGATCCTCCATTGTGTTGTAAACAGCCACCATACTCACCACTGTGTTGTCTTTATCTTCATGGGATCACTCCCGTACTGAGTTGCAAACAGGAGCTCTACTTGTCTTCGCTTATCTTCAATGGCCCACGGATTTCCATGGCCCCTGTGTTTCTTCCTAGTTACCTGTTTGCTCAAGCTATGAGGCCTAGTTTTAACAAGTCTATCGATTCAATCTAATTAAATTCCTTGATTCACTGCTGTCTACACTTTAAACTACAATGTATGAAGTTGTTAGCCGAAAACAAGTTTTTTTGCACAACAGGGGAGTTCACTGATTCTAAGGACGTTACACTTGGAAACATTTTGTGAATTTTTCAAATACATTAAATAATTAAACTAAGGTAATGAGGTCATACTACAGTGACTGATAAGAAAAACCTATTAAAATAAAGTGTAGTTATTATATTTATAACAGAACAACAGAGTATTTCTACTTATCAAGTCTATTCTCATTTCTATTTTTCACTCTGGGTGAACTTTGCTACTCACAACATATGTGGAGAGGATATTTTATTTTCAAGAATATAAAACTCTGCCTGTGGAAAAATCATTGCACAATCATAAATGTGTTTATTACATCTAACCTTGCATTTTTATCTTAGTTATAGTTAACTATAAAATATTTATGGACAAAAACACTTTATTCTCTTCTTGTTTAGCTATTCTACTGCTAGACAGTGCTAGATCTAGTGATTAATGTGTCTTTTTGTGAATATTCCTCTATATTTCTGGATTGTTAGTGTCACATATTTTGTCAGTGCTTCTGAAAAGCCTTACATATCTGTTTTATCATAATTTGCTTCTGCCTGTACTTGATGTTACACTTCTCAGTTGTTTATACATGAAGTTTAAGAAGGTAATTTTTAAGACAAAAATGAAGAGAACAATACAAATAAATAAATGAAAGTTGATTTTTAAATTTTAGATGGGTTCCATTTAAAGGTAAGACTCTGCTGATAAAAGGTAAAGCTCTGCATATAAACTATGAAAAAGGTTCCTCATATGGACAGTGAATGAAATAAGGATCTCTTTAACAGTTTCATTACAAAGCAAAATATATTAAATTTCAGATAAATTTTAAACAAGTGCTTACTTCATTTCACCGTGTATATAACCTATTAACTAGTTTGATTTGCAGAATCAAACTCTATAACCCAGAGTTAGATTACAAAACAGGTCTGTTTACTTGATGTATGCACGAGCGTCGGGAGCAAGGGGGATAGCTCCACCAAACTTACACACCTACTAGCAGAAACGTTACATATTTGTAAGTTCAGCTCATACATATTCAACAGGTTTCATTACCTTTGTTTACATATTCATTATTTTCATCCCTTCCTCTGATGCATGTGCTTTGGTTTCCTTAGGTGGTCAGTGGATGAAGGTTCAATGTCTTCCTCCCCATCTGGTGGTTGTTCTTGGATGAAGTAAGCAGTCTTCCTTGCAGTGTTCTTTTGAACTCTAGCAGTGATTCCCATTTTTTTCTCCTGGTTCTTCTGACTACAGTCCTACTCCTTCCCAATTATCCCTTATTTTACCACCTATGGCCATGCTTCTTACTTCCTTATCTTATCCTACAGCCCTGCTCTTTCCTCTAGATGGTCCTCATCCAGTTGACTAGAGGGATTAGGGCCTGTTTTTCTTGTGGTGGTCTGTGAAAGCGCTTAAACAATGGGTCAAATTCAACCCCCCTCTATCAGCTAACATATAAACATTTGCATTATCAAAATCCAAAAACAAAATAAAATAGGTAGCACATAATTTTCTATTTATTATATAAAATAAAGCTGCCAAAACAATAGACGCTCTACTCATGAATGAAACAGGCTTTCATTTTTAACTTTTGGTTGTTTTGACATGGTGTTTCTTCTGTTCAAGTCTTCAATCTCTGACTTCCTTTTCCTACTAATCATGCAGCCTAATATTGCTCCACATATTTTTGCCCTCTAGGATGCATTTCTTTGATCTTACAGTTCCAAAGACAGCACCAGAAGGCAGTACTTTATTTATTTATTTATTTATTAGTGGTGGTTTCACACCAGTAGGTGTCTGTCCTCACACTGCACTCTCATTTCCCCTTCTCAACATAACAGGGAGAGAAAATGCGATGGAAAAAAAAAAAAGAAAAAAAGAAAAAGAAAGAAAGAACTTTTAGATTGAGGGAAGTTCTGAGCTCACTGGACATTTACAGTCACAGGCACATCAGTCTATGCATGCGGGAGATTGATGTAACTTGCTGCCAAGTAATACCAGAGTATAGCAGCAAGAACTAAAAGCACTCTCCAAGCACTGTTCATCAGCTCCACTTCAGTCAGCAACAGGTACCTTTTGGAGCCGACTCTTACTGTTGTTAGTATGACTAATCTTGCCTTTCAGGTAAGAAAGAAACTTGAATATTAACATCTATCTAGTCTGCTGGCACAGAGATTAGCCCTATTATTTACTATTCAATTATGTGAATGGGAGACATGGGGTCAAGGTCTCAAGATCTCTCTCTCCCTATAAGTAGATTTAGTTTACCCAGCTGTATGTAAATCATAGAATCATAGAATGGCCTGGGCTGAAAAGGACTACTAAGATCGTTGAGTTTCAATCCCCCTGCTGTGGGCAGTCACCATCCACTAGACCAGGCTGCCCAGAGACACATCCAGCCTTGCTGTGAATACCTCCAGGGATGGGGCATCCACAGCCTCTCTGGGTAACCTGTTCCAGTGTGTCACCACCCTCTGAGTGAAAAACTTCCTCCTAATATCTAAGCTAAATCTCCCATCTTATTTTAAAACCATTCCCCTTTGTCCTATCCCTATCAACCCTTGTAAACAGTCATTCCCGCTCCTGTTTATGAGCTTCAAGTATTGGAAGATCACAGTCAGGTTCTCCTTGAGCCTTCTCTTCTCCAAACTAAACAAGCCCAGTTCCCTCTACCTATATAAACCTATATAAATGACGCCTCAACCTATATAAAGGATGTATCTTTGATGCACCCCTTTGGTGGAAATATCTCCCGTGTGTTCAGCACTGTAATAAAAGGTAATGCATTCTTCTTAATGCTACACTGGTTTAAATTTATTTGGGCTGGCAATAACATGTGGCAGCTCCTGGCTCTTCTCGCAGAGCCTACTCTTGTAATGGCACTTCAACAAAAATCTTGCTACATAAACTCGATGTACTTGTCCAGCTAGTCTGGATCCCTAACAGACTGACTAGTCGAAAGAAACCAGAAGATGATGATGAATGCTAAGACCTTCCTCTATGATAATGCTTCCTGCCCTGACTGTTCCTTTGACAAAATTTATAATAGGGCTATCAGTTATCTGAAATGAAGTAAACTCTTAGTTATTTGGTGATTAATAACAGAAAAGTACAGTATCATTCCTTTGAGAGCAATCAGGGTTTTTTTTGTTTATTTGTTTGTTTTCTCACTCTTTCCCACAGCAAGTTTGTGCATGGTATCTTTCTCTGAAGACTAATTTAGAAAAAAGACATAAAACTCAATATTTATTTCTAGTTAAGAATTTAACAATTGGAAGTCAGATTGTTGACATCTTTTGTAATACACAAAATTAAAATATCAGCTCAGCAGAAAATATCCCTCTTGTGGGATAATCATAGTAGTATCCCATTCCAGAGATAAATCTGTAGCTGGACTTTCAAAAGTAAGAAGTGAATTCATGTGAATTACCATTAATCCAAAATGTTAGCCTTGAGATAAAGGAGAAATGTATCAACTCTGAGCTAGTACTATATTATAGTATGAATGGAACTTGCAATTTCAGGAACACACCATCTCTCCATCTCTATCCATAAATAATTACAGCCTACCTAGCTCTATGAGGACACTTGATACGGTCATCAGAGATTAGCAGAAGTGTGCATTGCATCTCAGTAATTTTTGCAAGGCAGCACTTGAATAACTACATTATTTCCCAGAATGAACCTAAAATATTCATGACTAAATTACGTGTCTCCAGTGCATAGTGGATGTTTTTTGTTCTGGTCAGGAAATTATGTCACAGTAAATTTTTACTCTAGCTGTTTTATCTAGTGAGCTGATTAGTGAGTAATTTCAAAAGAAGTAAGTTCAGGATGATTTTCTCTACTTTGAAAGTAAAATAAACTACAGTATTAGTGAACTCTTAAGTGTGCATGCTTGGGAAGTGAGTCCAGAAAAATTAGCAGCATGTTAGCATCCTGATTTACTAATCCTTTTTTCATTTAGCTAACCCATGAATGATTAAGATTCAAGGAATTAAGTCATCTGGATGAATCATCAGTTTCTTCACTAAATTCTGTTGAGGATCATGATGAGAGTACTGAATCATTTCTCTTCAGTTTCTCTGGAAACACAAGCCATAAAAACTACTTCTTTCAGTTTGTAGGCATTTGTCTGTGCTGCTGTTTAGTCAGTCACAAATACCAAGGTATTTTCCACTAAAGCAAAGGAGAGAAAATTAATCAATCAAATATGCAACTGAGCTAATTACGGTGGGCAGCCTTAATAGTTAACAGAGGGAATGTATTTCCAGGATGTAATCTTGCTTTAGAGTAGAAACTCAAGATAATTCAGATAATTTTTACCTTAAGTGTGTCTATTTTTCCTTTTTTAATCTGAAACAAAATTAGGAAGACTGTCTTGTCTACAACTTGGATGTCTAAGGATAAGTATGTGATTTCCAATATTAACTATTAATCTTACAGTTTCAAATTGCTTTCTTTCTGTCCCTCCAGGGGAATGAAATGAAATTTATTTTTTAAAGAATATAGTTTTTATAAAGATGTCTAAATAAAATAGTAACAAGACAAAACAAAACAAAACAAAAAACACAGATTTTTCCACTTTGAATTATACTGTGTAATTATGACTTAGTACAATAAAATACAATTTCACTTTTTATTATTATTTTATTTCTGTCATTAGAGCTTTTAAAATTTAGTAAAGATCCTCCTTATAGTCATACTTCAGTGATGGACAGTTTAAAAAAAAAACAAAACATACAAACGGTAATCATGTGGTTTCTTTCTGAATTCAGTATGAAGGCTCTACTTTTGGATCTCATGTGAAGTCTCCAGTGATTGGAATAAGGGAAACATCACTCTCATTTACAAGAAAGGGAAGAAGGAGGACTGGGGAACTACAGGCCAGTGATCCTTACCTCTGTGGTTGGGAAGATCATGGACCAGATTCTTCTGGAGCATATTTTATGGTACATGAAGGATGAGCGGTTGATTCGGGACAGTCAGCATGGCTTCTCCAAGGAAAGGTTGTGACTGACCAATCTGGTGGCCTTCTACAATGGAGTAATGGCATCAGTGGACAAAAGGAAGTCATGTTTGGTATAAGCAAGGTGATTTTAACTTGCTTTTAGTTCTCACTGCTTTAGTCTGTCATTAATTGGCAATAAATTACATTAATATCCCTTATGCTGATTTTGTAGCTGTTGAGTGACCTCTCTGTCCTTATCTCTCTCTATGTTTTTTTTTTCTTATTTTGTCTTCTGTCCTTTTTGGAGGAGTGAGTGATAATTGCTGTGGTGCTGAGCTACTTTCTGGTGTAAAACTATCACAGAAGTTTTTAAGGTTGATGAAGAAATTTGCATTTTCTAGTACAGTCTTCAGGAATTTTATACACTAAAGCAGCCTAGATAAAATTTATTAGAAAATTTCCCGTGGTGAGAAGGAATACTCAAGGAGACACTCAGATTTTCTTTGCTAAGATTTACAATTTCTTTAAGTGAATAAATGTTTTTTCTTTCATGTCATACAAGCTAGTGTCTTGAATATAAGTGCACTGAGGATTTGTAGAGTCATAGAATCATAAAATCACCAAGGTTAGAAAAGACTTCCAAGACCATCTATTCCAACCATCAGATTCTTGGCTGAAGTTCAGGAAAAAAAAAAAAAACAAAGACAAGGAAAGTGACCAGTTGCCAAGTAAGGAAAAATTTGGTCAATCTTTTCTTTGTTCATATCAATACAACACGGGAATCAACTGGGTGCAGAGATTTTCACTGACATATGTTAAGATTTGCAAACTTTCAATCCACATAATTACAAATACAATAGTAAAGAACTGAAATTCTCCTGAGATCCAGCCTTTGCAAGAATGCATCTTTAATTTGCAGCTTCAGAAAGTCTTATCCCTCAGTCAGTTGTTACTCTCTGTCTGGCTGTGCTTTGTACACAGTTGGACTTCTTTCTCCTAAGGATTATGTACTGTTTTTAACTCATGGAACCTCAAAGATCAAACAAATTCAAAAGTACTGTAAATGTAATACTAAAGATCATACTTTCAATATATAAATATTGATGTAGCTGCATTCTTTGGAGTTACTCTACATCTCATTAGGTATTTATGCAGAAGTTCCTTTCGCTTATCCCCTACTTCCTCTGCTGGTTTTATCTTTGAATTGCTCACTGCTGTTCTGTGGCCACACAGTCACGTGTGATATTTACAAATGAATTAATTTTAAGTATTTATATAGTGCACAAGCATAACACCAAGTTATATAGTATAGATTTTTATTATTATTATTATTTTGTGAAACCAAACTAAGTCAAAACTTAACGATTTGAGGTAATGTAATTTTTATATTTTGAAATTTTTCTAAATGAGTTCCCTTAACTTTCCATTTCAAGTTTTGATGCAGCAAGGTAATTTATGATGTATTCCAGGGAATTTTTCATCTCCAAATGAATCTGCAAAGCATGTTGGTCTAGAATGAGCAATGCAGTCCCTTACTGCATGATATTCTATTACAGAGTCTTTGAAGAAACTTTCATGAAGCAGAATTGAACTTCCAGATAAACTGAGGTAAAGTGCATTGAAAGTTCCTCTGAAACTGACAGAGTTTGTAAAATATATTGCTTTCAGTGCATTTGTGTTTGTTTTTTGTTTGTTTGTTTGTCTTCCCCAGGTACCTTAAAACTCATAATGAAACTTTCAAACAATCCTGAGAGGATTAGATGGTGCAGTAAGTTCCTAAGACTGTCTGAGCCTATTGGTAAAATTATACTTGACTCTGATCTAGCTGATTTACTAGCTCAGCTCACATTCTACATTATGCATTTAGGAAACATCTCTATGCAATTATGTTGTCTCCTTCTTACCAGTGTTTCATAAATAGCTAGGGGACACAAGAAGAAACTGAATACAACTGGGATTCAATATCAGAGGAGAAGCTAGAAAAAAGTTACTTGTTAAAAGTAAAATTACTTGTTAAATATCTGGGCTTGATACTTTTGAAAATATACACATATGCAGCACAGATGAAGAGACATAAATAGCAAAGTACACTTGGATTAAATAATGGAATGAAAACTTTTAAGTATTAATGATAACTCATCTTGTACAGATAATTCTATGGCAGAACATATTTTGATCAATAATTTATAAAATGTCATCTGGACATATTTTTATATGTTCTTAACACAGCATTGAGTAACAAAACCAAAAGTGCTATTACCAAAACCTTACATATGATCTTCATCGAGTGTGTAATTTTTTTCTTTCTTCTTTTTTTTCCAGCTGTAGATAAACACCATTTTTTTCCCATGAATTTTACATTAGAAGATAAATCTTTTTTTATTATTATAATTATTGTTGCTGTTGTTTCATTTTTTATTTCCCTCTAAATATCTCCAAATTAAAAATACTTGTACATTAGCATTTTTAGTACTCAGCATATCTAAGGTCTACTCTACTGTGACTGATTTTTATTTTCCTTAATGATCTTGAACTTTCATTCATATCCTGATCCTCAATCCTGAAATCAAAGAGATCTAGTGAAAGGTTATGTAGAAAGGAAGTAGCTCCAATTGAAGAGCAAGTGAAATTTGTATTAACATTTGTTATATAATGTTATACACATATATAAAAATATGTCTTGGAATGTTCCAAGAAGCACACTTTATCATCATGATAGAAAATTTTGCAATAATTACTGCAGTTACTTCATATATAGCATTTATCTTAAATGTGTTTTAGTTAATATTTTTGTATTTCAAAACTATAGATTTTTCCAAGCAGATTTTGCAAAACTTGTCCTCCATACACTGCATGTTTTAATCAGTCAATATTGAAAGTTAATATTTTTTATTTTATTTTTTGTTGACCTTTTCCCCTTTTCTCTCCTGGTCTGCATAATGCCACTATTTTTTCTAACATTTCCCTCATGAGAGTAGACTTTTAACTTCTCTCTAGAGATTAAGAGTAATTATATGAGATAGTAATATAGAAGACCAATTTTACAGGTCTTTGGGTTAATCTGATATTTTCATTACTCATGGAATTTGTATTTCACCCAGTTATGTTGTGGTGCTGTCGAAAAAACATCAAGGTTTGCAGATCTTCTGAGATATGACAAAATTTCTTGTTCAGCTCTGAGTATAATGCTCTGTTGAATAGCCATCAGTGCAACACAATGCTTGTAGTTCTCTAATGTAATCTATCCTGTGTTTTGGGTTCTTTGGTTTCCACATGGTGCAGTTATACTTGAACACTGCATATTTAATATTGTATGCCCTTACTTTTCCCTTCTATTTTTCTTCCCGTAGATCCTGGTCTATTTCAATTTTTCAATTTCCCCAAGAAGCACACTTAAATATTTTTGCATATACTATCATGAAAAATTGTCTATAACATAATTTTTATATCTAATTGAAATTATACGTGAAATTTAGTGCTATTTTTCTCCATCCCTGGTTTGAAATAGTTTGCGATTTCAGTTTTAACTCTGACAGTAGTTATATGAGTGATATGCTGTTCACTTGCTTTCTTTGTGCCCTGTGTTTATCTTTTTCCAGTACAGAATAATGTCAAAAATTTCATTTTTAAATTGCTTATTTTTTTCAGTGGTGACATAGCCACGCTTAAGAACTATAAAAAGATATCAAGATGACAAAATTGTTTCATTTACAGTACTAAATAATAATTTAATTTTCTTCATCCTTTCCTACCTTTATAACTGTTTGCTACTCAGTAATGCTAAATGCCAAGGCCCTTTCCATCTGCCTTCAACGTAATAAGTGCAAAGGTGTTCTGTTATACTATTGCATGTTTGAGCTTTTAATCATGTTGTTTTTACAAATTTCTACCAGTAAAGATACAGAGATATGATCACAGAGAATTCTAGATCCAATACAATTCTGAATTTATTATGAATTTATTATAAGGTACCATTGTCTTGGTTTCAGCTAGGGCAGAGCTTGTTTTTTTCTTCATAGCATATGATATGATTATAGATTTTGGATATAGGAGAAAAAAACAATGTTGTTATCACACCAAACTTTTAGTTTTTGCTGTGTGGTACTGTACAGAGCCAAGAACATTTCAGTTTTTCAGCTTCACAGACTGTCCTGGCAGTGAGGGAAACTGAGGGGTCACAGGGAGCTGGGATGAGACAGAATCAGGACAGCTGACCAAAACTGGTGAAAGAAATATTCCATACCATATGAAAGTGTGCAAAAAGAACTTGAAAATGGTGGGTTGATGTGAGTGGACAGCTGCTACTTGGGCACTTTTTGGGCACTGATTGGCAAGTGGTAAGAATTGCTTGTGCATCATTTGTTTTGTTTTGTTTTGTTTTAATACATACACATATATATATGATTATTATCATTACTATCTTTTTTTCTTCTTCCTTTTCTGTCTTTGTCAATGGGTTTTGTCTCAACCCATAAGTTCTAATTTTTCTTTTTAACAATTCTCTACTCCACCCCACTTGGGAGCAGGGCTAGGGGGTGAGTGAGTGATTGTGTAGTACTTAGCAGCCTGTCTTAATAAAGCACAACCACCATGATATATGTGTTCTTATTTCCTAATGTGTGGATAATAACTGCATCCACTTGTGCTGAAATTATATGTCATGGAGAACTGCATTACTTAAAATGTGGCTTCCCTCAATTTTTTATCCTGGGCTGACGGAAAGTGCGGAAAGAATAAACAATGCAGCCCTGTTGCCAGTGGCACAATAGGTGGCAGTTTTGTTGCACTCGTTCACCGAGATCTCATCTGAGAAGCTAAGCACTCAGGTGGATTTGTGAGAAGACAGCAAAAGTAGAATTTTAATTCAGGTAGTTGAAAAATATGGACCAGACAATCAAGTTTATTTTAAGATTTGCTTTACAGAACTTTTCATTATTACAGAAGGGATCTGTTGATGGGAAATTATCCTGTTCAACATACTTTGACCTGCTTTACAGGTCAAGTTACAAAAAATGCTTTACATTTCTTTAAAATGAAGCATTTACTATTTTTATTGTAATATTCAGATCTACTATGAGAAGGAGTCCCGAAGGGGAAAACCTTTCTTGTTATAAGGATTTTTACTAATCTTAATAAGAGACTTCTATTCCATGAAGTAGGGAATGAGATTTATGAGATAATGAACTGTAGTATTTATTCTTCCTTAACCTACTGAAATTTAAGTAAAGGAGGGTGGAACAACTGAGCGAATTTTATTTTATTTTATTTT